>JAULJZ010153117.1:0-29532 GCA_032270985.1 Heliamphora pulchella
AAATACTAATTAAACTAGCCATGTTATCTATTGAGAAGGATATTGTAAAAGAGTTAGATTACACAAGTTTAATTAGTACTTTTGCTACCAAAAATGCAAGAAAGGTAGTATTTAAACTATAATTTTGAGTTATTACAATGAGAAGTACTAATTTTTATGCTTTTATCTTTTCAGTTATTATTAATTTTTGAGTTGATTTTATTATTTATTTTTTTAATTTGTATTAATTTTTAAGAGGGCTCTATTTTACAAGTTCGCTTTAGGCCCCCAAAAACTCAGGGTCGGCCCTGTCCCCCATCCGGCTACGCGAAACCCGATAGATAATAGCAAGCTCTATAACTCACCACACAACCACCTTTTTTGGTTTTTCTTAGGAACGCCAATAAGTAGGCAACCCTTACACACTTTTTCGGAAGCTAACCCAACGGGTAAAGCACTCAACTTGCGTAAGGTTATGGTCTTTCACCACGAAACTAGTCAAACCCAACTTATTCGACATAACCAATCGTTGATTCTCAACTATTTATTAACCATAGATTTTATTAATTAACCCATAGTTTCCGGTTCCATTCATCGAACCCACCAACTCAGTACAACATCATTCTATCTAATAATTTAATCATTTATTCTCGTTCATTCTATCATGAGTTCAACCACAAGCATTAGTTCCACATTTCAACCATTTGTTTTCATCATTCATTATATTCAAAAATGACGACGTTAACTTGTTCAAACTCAACACACATCTACCTCATCACACCATGATTAAAAGAAATATGGTCTATTTATACTACAATTGCAAGAAGTTAAATTAAAACTCCAAACATCATTTAATCTTCTCTTGAGTTACTCTCAATTCAATGATTTAGCAATCCATAAATTAAGTACAATACTATAAACTCAATTTTCTCATATCATCATTCACATCTCATCATCCTACACTAGTGCAACAATTTATTCACATATTAAAATTAAGTTCCAAATTCAACCATTAACCCAAGTTTTATCAAGTTACATTGCTCAATTACTTGATTCAACAATCTATAAGTTAGATACACAATAAAAGAGCTAAAACCTACTAACTTTATTCATTTGTCATAAAATCTTTACATTCCAACAATTTAGCATGAGGCACATACACAAATTCCCAAATCTTGAAACTAATCTATGAATTCAACTTTTAATCCATGAATTAACAAGTTACAAGGTTCCAACAACTCATTAGTTACCCAATTTCACTATTACATCAATCAACCATAAAATTAGATTATGAATTCAACTAGAATTTTAACTAAAACTCTCAAGTTTTGAACTCAAGTCATCAAATTAGTCTTAAATACTTAAATCTTCATGTTACATGGCTTTAGCTACAAATTGTGGGTTCCAATTTCAACATTTTCCCCAATTTATGTGAAACCATCACCCAAACTATAATTTTCGCATAAAAGTTTCCTAGTTTCTAAATTAAATCACCAATTTAACATATAATTCACAAATTAAGAAGTTACAAGATCCAAACAACCCCTTTAATGTTCCAATTTCATGTCCATACCCAATTAACTTAAAACCCGACTACACAAATCATAAAAGTAGCTAGGGTTTGTTCAAATTCCCAATATTTTTGGAGTTTTCAAAGGGTTTTAACTAAAATTAACACATATCTACACACAAAATCACATTTTAGTCAAGATCCTACCTTTTAAAGCAAAAATCCAAAAAATCGCCAACCCTAAGATTTTCGGCCCTCTCCAATCCGGCTCCAAGAAGGTTCAAGGCGAAGCTCTCGTCGTGTATAGGTTGAATCCGGATCGGCGTCATCTAATTTGAGGGGAGGACCACCAATTTGTAGAGAGATGAAGCACCAAAAGCTTGAATGTGCTCTCATGTAGGAAATGAGAAAAGTGGAAGAAGGATAGAGAAGAGAGAGGGACATGGGCCTGGGGGATGTTTGGAGCATTTGGGATTTATTTATTATTGTTAGTTTTTTTTTTCTAGAATGTTCTATATTTAAAACAAATTTTATTTATTTAAATATTATTAACTCCGCAATACATTATCCTCTAATTAAATTAATATATTAATTATTTTATTTCAATATTTTATTAATATCATAGAACCAATCACAATTAAATGCCTTGGGCTATCCACATATGCCTACTGCATACCATACGCAATATTAACCGTCCGAAATTGTTTTTGCAAATTTAATTACGTTAAACTAATTAATTAATTAAAAAAATAAATCGGATCTTCACACATTTTTATATATAGCGTTCGCGACCGATCAGTGAATCAAAACCCACCAAAGGCCTTTATTGGCTTTTTATCTTCCATTCTTGTTTTTTTTGAATTTTGCCAATTGAATTTTTTTCTTTTTTAAACCATCTAATTCAAAGTCATCCCAATTTTAAAACAAAAGTAAATTATTCATTAAAAAGAGATTATTCCAAGAAAATTCTTACAAAAATAATTCTCTAGAGTTTCTAATAGTGAAGTTAACATTTACCGTTATTGAAATGTACTTTCATGTGCTAAATACATGAACTGAAATGCAAATCACAGAAATTGAAAGGAAAATATGCATAAATTAAAATTTTCTTTTCTTAGCTACCAGTTCCTCTATCCATTCAAGCGTCATTTGAAATTTTTCAATATTTATTAAGAATACTAATGTGAATTCATTGATATCTGAATTATTATCTATTTCACAATGTCAGAATAATATATTTCAACATCCAGTTTTTAGGTATCAAAATTATTTTCAGTTTTAAGACGTCAACTGTAATCATAATCAGTTTTTAAGGCGTCAATTGCGATCGTAATCAGTTTTAAAACGTCAACTGCAACCGTAATCAATTTTTAATGCGTCAACTATAATCGTAATCAGTTTTAAGACGTCAACTATAACTATAATCGTTGTTGGTTTTAAGGCGTCAACCGTACCCTTAATAGTTGTCTGTTTTAAGGCGTCAACCGTACTCTTAATAGTTGTTGATTTTAAGTCGTCAACCATAACTATAACAGTATAACATATTAAGTATTCATGTGAAACAAAAACTAATTCAGATATCAAATGACTCACCTGATTTAGCATAATTTGATTTTAATTGTCGCGGAATTCCAAATCTAGTAAACATGTTAAAATTACAATTAGATAGCATTCTACGTTTCGATTTAATTCTTCCATTTTTATAAATCTATATTTATCTTTATTAGACCTTTATTAACTATTTTAAAGTATTTTATAAAAATCTGAATCACTAAAGATGTACCCAAAAATTTAATTCTTTTTATTTCATAAAACTAGTTAAAAACATGTAAAAATATTAATTTTGGCTTTAAGATTCAATTTTATTTCATAAAACTAGTTAAATTCATAATATGTAGAAAAACGTATTAATTTTAAATAAAACTCTTTTAACTTTATTATTGCATTTTGTCTTTATAAAATATTTTATTATTATAACATGCTTCATTTTTTTTTCTTTTAAATTTAAGTTAATAAAATATAATAAACAACAAACAAATAAATCAACCTTATACTAATTGAGTATTAGTATATATAAACCAAACAGTAGCTTTAATAATAAAAATATAGTTTAGCTATGTAACCTAAACAGTAGCTATATAAACCAAACAAATAAAATATAGTTTAACTATTTTTTTTTTTGATGACTCTAACAAACCTAGCTTTTATTATTATTATTATTATAACACCACAGTAAGAAAAAACACAAACCCATAACAGTAAGCTTAACACAAACCCATAATAGTAAGCTAAACACAACCCATAACAGTATATATAAAACCAAACCTACGGCCATAACAGTACATATAACAACCTTAACACAGTAAACTAACACCACCTAGTGAACTAAAAACACAACAAATTGTAAAACTAAACCACCAGCGCATGCATGCGCACGCACAGTGCGTGCCCGACTTTTCGCGTTTTTTTTTACTCGACTTTGAGACACTCGTTTAGATAATTCGGACGTCGGTTTTGACTGTTGTTCGCGGCTACGCGTAGGCGACTGTGAGATAAATCTAACCAAACTTATGGCGGTCAAAATAGAGGTCCGAGGTGACGGCTGCCGTGGTCCAAAATTAGGCCGAAAAACTATTTTTTTAACAAAATTATAAAACGATAATTTTCTGGTTCGGGTTTGCCGGAATAATTTACTGGCAATCAAAACCATTCATTAGCGGCGTTAGACCATCAATAGGTTTGGGCGTCAAAAGGTTGGTCTAGAGGGTGTCGGGTGGAAATGGCAGTGGGTGGTGGCGGTGTGTGTGCATGTGTGACTGTCGGGATTGCTTGAGGGATCTGGGGTGCGCCGGAGGCGCCGGTGGTAGTGGCTATTCAGAAAACACAGAGAGGAGAGGGAGAGAAGAGAGAAGCCGGGGAGAGAGAGAGAGACACCGAAGGAGAGAGGGAGAGGGAGGGTGGTGGCCGGCGGTCGGTGAGGACTGCGACGGGTCGCCAGTGACAGTGGGCGGCGGCAGCATCGGCTCCGGAGGTGGCAGGCGGCGTGGGGTGACGGGGAGGGCTGCGGCAGGGTCGGGTGCTGCTCCTTTATTTTTTTCTCTCATTTTTTTCTTTCCTTCTCTCCTACTTCTCTAATACTCTCACTCTAACTCTAACATTCGGAGGCTTCCAGCATTTAAACAATTGAAGGCTCAGACTTAAACGACTCGGTTAATTCATTTTTAAAAGCCGCCGTTACTATCTTAAAACCATACATTAACCCACCGGTTATATATAATAAATTTTGTATTTATTTTATAATTAAATAAATATTATAATTATTATATATATATATGTATGTATGTATAATAAATATTATAATTATTATATATATATATATTGTTATCATTATTTTTATTTTTAAATGAGTATTATGAAGCATTATGTTTTTCATATTAAATTTAAAACGGTCGTAACTGAAATTTTATTCGCCTAATTATTATTTTATTTATTTATTTATTTAATTTAATTAATTATATATTTTTTTAAGATATTACATGAGAGTGGATGAACATTTTTATTTGATGATGTTATCTCTTTTTGCGAAAAGAATAAAACTAATGTTCTCAATATGGATGATGTGTTTGTAGCTCAAGAGAGAAAAAAACGTACAGTCCCAGAAATGACAAACTTATATCATTTTTGCATTTAGTTATTCTATATTATCATATATATGCAACTTTAAAAACTAAATGCTCGTTTTATAAAAGCAAACAGTGAGTTGTTACTTTGTGTGGCATGTCTGAATCCATCAAACTTATTTTCTACCTTTGACAAGAAGATCTTGATTCGTCTTACTAAATTTTATCCAAAAAAAATTTCTTCAATTGAGCTCATATTACTTCATGATCAACTTGATACATATATTTTTGATATGTAGTTAAATGATAATTTCTTGAATGGAATTGTTGATCTCGCTAAAAAAATAGTGAACACAGGAAGAAACAAAGTATATTTGTTAGTTTTTTTGCTTGTAACTTTGGCATTGATCTTATCAGTTACTGTTACGATAGAGAGAACATTTTCAACTATGAATGTCGTGAAAATTGACTACGGAATCGAATGAGTAATGAATGAATGAATGAATGAATGATAGCTTGATAGTATACATAGAAAAAGATGTTTTTGATAGAGTTAGCAATGATATGATTATACAAAACTTTTAAAAGATGAAAACCCGTTAAGGTCAACTGTAAAAAAAAAGTAAAATTTTTAAGAACAAATATTTTTTTTTTCTTATCACGAATATTTATATTTTTGTGCCTTTCCTGTATCAAATTCTTAGGTCCACATCTGATGCAAGGTATTGAGGAAGAAGAGAACGCTGAGGAGTACCCCGTGGAAGAGCACGTGGAATCGTAAAAAAATAGAGGAATAAATGAAGGGGCAGAGCATGGGTTTTTGTATTTTCTTGCTTGAATCTTAGATACTCAACCCTTTGAAGGCATGTAATAGTTTTTGAAGTTAAGAAACTTTCAAACACTCGGAATATAATGACTTAAAGTCCATATTTTTAATTGAAATATACAAACTTTCTTTAATTAAAATTCTACTATTATTATTGTATTATTGATCTCCAAATTTTAGGGCATTATAGCTCTGGAGGCCCATGGGCCTAATTACGGATCCAGTCCATGCTGGATCTATCCCCCTTCAGTTAGTACTAATAAGCAATTGTAAATCCCAAATATCCTATGTATAAAGATAAATTTGCCACGTACTTATAAAGTGTTTTATGTATTATTTAGGCATAGTTTGGTAACTTAGTTTTAAATTAAATTTTTTATTTAAAGTTGCTTTAAGTCAAATAAATAAAAAATTCATTTGACGAATTGTATAAGTGATTTTAAACCAAAAAACAATAAGAGAAAAAGTTTAGCTTAAAATGGCTTTAAGTTAAAAAAAACTTTAAGTCAAAAAAAAGTTATTATAATTTTTTAAAAATTTATTTGCATATAACTTTATATTCCATATTAATCTGGTTTGACATATTTTGACTAGCAATTTTTAGAAATATAATTTTTTATAAAAAAAATAGATTTGTATAATAAAAATTATGGTATTTTTAAAAAATAAATAAAATTATTTTATGCAAAAAAGTGAAAAAGCAAAACGGTTAAAAGCCTTAGGATTCCTAAACAATATTTTTTTTACTTTTATAACTTTAAAAAAAAAAACCTTAATTTTAACTGATTTTCAAATGATAGCTTAGACCCTCGCACTAAAACCAATTAAAAATCTCCGAATGCCCGGCAGAAAAAAAAAGTCTAGGACACTAAGACCTTCTTTGGCTAAACGTTCAATTTATTACCTTTACTTTTCTCTCTGCTGGCCCCCTCCCATTGCTCTAGCCATAAGCTATAGCAGCTCTCTTAACTTAAAGAAACAAAAGCGTTTTAAATTTTGTTTAGTCAGTTTAACTTAGCCCCTGTTTGGTTTAGGTTTGTTTTGGAGCATTTTTTTCCATTTCTTTTAAACTTTTTTTTTGTTTTTTAGATCATTTTTTAAATTTTTTCGATGCTTTGTGAGACAAGAGAAGTCTAAAAATGGTTATTCTGGCTAAAGTTAAAAAAATTGCACTAAAAGACGAAAATGCCACTAAAAGCTTATTAAATAATTTTCTTGGGTCTTATCTTAAGCTTTTTCTTTAAAAAAATTGATCAAGCTTTTTTTATATTTCTAATTCTTGATGATAAAAGAAATCTAAAAAATATTTTCATTAAGACTAATATTAAAAATAATTCACTATAAACAAAAAAAAAGCCGTATAAAAAAGTAAGATCAAATGCACACTTGTTGCCATTTTGCTTAAATGAGTTTTAGCCTAATTAAATTACCTTTATATATTTTTAAAATATCATAATTTTTATTATACATATTTTACGTTTTATAAAAATTATATTTTTACAATTATTCGTCAAAATCTATCAAATAAAATTTATAACAAATACAAAATTATATAAAAATAAAAAGATATTTTTTTTAAAAAAATTTATTTAGCTTTAAAATACTTAAAATTTACTTTAAGTTACAGCTTATTGTCTTATTAGTAATTATTCATGCCTAAAGGCACTTTAAATACAATTTAATTTTAAATAATATTTATTTTATTCTTATTAAGTGTAATAATATAGTAAATGTTTTTAATTACTAGTCTCACCGTAAATTCTTAACATCACTGATGATCTTTATTAGGGTCATTCTTTGTTTCAATAAGAAATATATATATATATATATATATATATATGCAAATTAAAATGTACAAAATCAATTTTTTGGACAACATACATGCATGTGTATAAAAAAAATAAATTTTTAGTAGCAAATAAAAGGAAAAGTTCAATTTAAAATAAAGAAAAAATTAGGTTTACAAAGAGGGGGAAAATTTTAAATTTTAAATAAAGAGAGAAAAGAACATGTTAGTGAGAGAAAATAGAGTGTCACATAAGACAAATGTCGTATAAAAACTTTTTAAAAATAAAATATAAATTTTAAATTAGAAAACAAGAGAAAATATATAATGTTAACCCAATAGCTTTTTAATTAGATTTTGATAATTTTTATAATTTATTTTCTTAATTAAAATTGATTTAAAAAGATTATATTTAATTGTTTTTAAAAAGGTAAGTATTAACACTGCGTGACAAATGGCTCGACACCTTATGCCATTCGTACTGACACTTTTCATCAAATGAATTGACATTCAGTGTTTTTGTGAACAATGTTTTGTGTCGATACCAATTGATAATTGGGTCGACACCTTAAGGCAAAACGCGCTTGAAATTCTCAAGTATGTCGACACATATAAAATTTAGGGTCGACACATGAACTACTATGCTTAAGATGTTTTAAGAACGCAGATGAGTCGACACCAAATGATTTTGGATCGACACCTCTAGTATTGGACAGGAATCCACTTTGGGTTGACACCAAAGTATTTTGAGTCGACACCAAATGATACTTCGGATTTCAGACTTCAGGCTTTACAGGTCAACACCAAATTCACATGAGTCAATACCTAGACACCATCCGAAAAACAAAATGAGTCGACACGAAAGATAAATAGGTCAACACCAGAGCTACAAGTCATTTTTCGACTCCAAGTCAAAAAGGGTCGACACCTAAGATTTTTGAGTCGACACAAATGTTCCTTTTGGAAACAAGAGTTTTGGGTCAACACCAAACAAAAATAAGTCAACACAAAAACATCCGAGACTCTTTGCGATTTTTTAAGTCAACACCAAAAGAAAATGAGTTGACTCTAAAAGTCCCGTGGCTGACTGTAATTTCATGAGTCGACACCACAACGTTTTTTAGAAGACATCGAAGTTCCAATAACTGTCTTGACAAAATGGGTCGACACCAATAAAGATATGAGTCGACACCAAAGTCTCACCTAGAAAACTAAAGAAATGCATGAGGTCGACACCAAATAATTTATGAGTCGACACCACCGTATGGGTGAGAAAAATGCAGACATTGGGTCGACACCAACGAAGAACTGAGTCGGCACAATCATTTGAAAAATCAAGCCCTAGATATTTTGTGTCGACACAAAAGGAATTTGAGTCGACACCTGCGATGAATTTTAAATCTCGTGCTTGTTCCAATGTTAGGATTTCAGAGCATTAATTTTCCCCACCAACCCACCAATGGTCATTTACTTCAGATGGCTATATAATGAGTTAATTTTCAGAGCTTCAATGTGAAACCCTGACCCGTTTTTTTTGGCATTTTCGACGTGCGTTTGGCATTTTCATCTTAGCATGTTCATATGCGTTTTTATGTATGTTTGGGTTTAGATATGCATGTAGGGTTGGTTTCCGGGACCGTTGGGCGTTGTGGTGCAAATTTCAAAAAAAAAGATATTTTCGTGGCCTATAAATATCTCGCATTAGATATTTTCAAAAGATATTTTCAAAACTTCTTAGCTAAGTTTTTCTTTTTTCTCTCTGCCTTCTCTCTAACTTTTCAGGGGCCTAGGGCTTGGTTTTCGACGATTCAACAGCAGATCCTTACTATTGGCACGGTGGGCTACGCTTTCATCCAGACAAAATTTTATTTCGACAAAATTCAATTTTGTACGTGGATGGAGGCATCGAGTTTTTGACTCAACGAGGTAGGATACTAGACTCTCATGTCTTATAAGGGTGCTGCATGTAATCGTGTGTGTTTCTATCAGTTAAAATTGCATGAAAAATAATTTTATGTCAAAAATGGGATTTTGGTTTAAAATCGTTTTTGGTTGTTTTCGATTGGATGAAATCAGATTTCTAGAGTTTCTTTCGAGATTTTGTGGTAGTTTTGGACTTGGGTATGTCCGAGGGTGTTGAAAATGGAGTTTGGAGGCTTCGATTTGGGCTTAAGATGGCTGAACCCATAGCTCGAAAATGGTTTCTTCCTGGGGTCAGTTGACTAAATTGGGTGTTTCAGTCGACTGGATCTTCGTTTGGATGGTTCAGTCGACTGGACTGGGAAGTCAATCGACTGACCAGTGTTTTGGGAGAATTTTGCAAAATTTTAGTAGCCTTTTTGGGTCGATTGGGTAGGGGTCCAGTTGACTGGGGTCCTGTGTGGGGCGTTTTGGTTGTTTTGGTGGCTGTGGTGGTATTTCGGTTGGTTGGGTTGCGATGTTCTTTTGACTGGCTCTCCTCCAGTGACGTTTCAGTCGATTGAAGTATGGAATTCTGTCGATTGGACTCGTGAAGAGGGGTGTTAGTCGTTTTTTATCTTTGTGGTCGTGGTGAGCCGTGGGGATTCGTTTTGTTGTCGTCCTCGGGATGACATAGGTTAGATACGATGTGAGGTGCATGGTTAGATGTAGCTTGTCTGTGCACAGTTGTGTGTGTGGTGGTTAGTATGGGAGGTTTGGCTTGGCCTTCGGTTATGTGTCGGCTTTGTGGCACGTGTTCTCGTGACGGGTTATGTGGTATGTGGTTTCATGCTTTTAGAACTCTAATGTTGTTCATGCATGTTGTAGGACGGGTATGTAGTCCTATGTGGTCATATGTGGAACTTAGTGTTTACATGTAGTTATGTGTGATCGTGTTGTATCTAGAACTCTGATTTCATTTATGTATGTATTGCATGAGATGCATGTGTAGCGTGAGTCGCGTGTGTAGCGTGTGACGTGATTTTGTGAAACGTAGTGTTGGTACATGATCTTTTGCATTAAAACTCTAGTCTAATTAGGCATATGTGTATGGAATGTGATGGATAGATATGTGGTTTTGTGAATGTTAACTCTGGTTAACGGTGCATTAATTGGGGCTGCGGTTCCTCGGTGAAAGTCCAAGAAGGTGTATAAGTTGGGGTTGAGGTCCTTCGGTAAAAGTTCGAGAAGGTGTATGAGTTGGGGCTGAGGTTCTTCGGTGAAAGTCCGAGAACGCACATGGATTGCATGTGAAACATTGTGGGATGGATAAAATCAATTTCAAACTGTTTTTAAGACTCGTGTGAGTCGTGATATAAAACCGTTTTCGAGGCTCCTGTGAGTCAAAAAATGGTTCATATCCTTACATCCTGTTTGTTTGTGAAAACTGTTTTAAGGCTTGAAAGAGAGTCAAATGCTGCACATTGTTTCCTAGTATGTTTAGCTTATATTTCAAATTTGTTTAGTTTCTGCTGAGTTTTAGCTTACGGTGTGGGATTTGAAATATTTTTCAAATACCAGTCACGCAGGTTGATCCGGAGGAGCTGATTGGGGACGAAAATTTTATAGTCTTTCTTTTTTGCTTTTTTGATTATGTATGCTTATAACATGTTTTTCGGTGTTGGAAGCGTGTAATGTAAGCCTTTTTTACAGCTATATTTCATGCATGTATGTTGTAATTTGTGAGAAAACATCGGGTTTGGTGTTATATATGGTTGTTTATAGGTGTTTCAAATGACCCGGAGATTAGGGAGTGACAGAATGGTATCAGAGCTCTGGGTTTGAATACCTAAGAGCCGTAGAAAGAGGGTACATCACCGTGAGAGGTTGATTGCGTGTGCTTGACTACATGTGTTTAGCTATTTTAATAACATGAAAGTGTTAGCATGTTGTGTTTATGTGAATGTGGTGTATATGTGAGCATGAGGGTTGGACCTTAGAATTGATTAATCTTGCCTTTAGGCGTTTGGGTTAACAAACTTGAGAGCCAAGTTAGAAACGCGTTTAGCTGACGTGATTTCTAGCAGAGAATCTGAGTAGGTTATCCAAATTGACGCGTCACTCTTGTCGGTTCTCCTCGGTATATGGAGTTTATTTAGCATGAACCTATGTGACTACGTGTTAGCTTGCTTATGTGGTTAATGTTTATGTTCATGCAATGTGTTGCATCTTATGTTCTGTGTTTTTTTCATATAGACGTGATGTCTGTGCGGAGAGGGCGAGGCCGTGGCCGTGGTTTTGGCCAATGGGATGTGCTTATCCCTGATGCTGGGAATGCAAATGCTCCCCAGGGACTGATGGACGTGACTGAGTTGTTGCGTGTACTGGTAGGTTCTATCCAGCATCTGGTTGAGACCGCTAGGAGGAGAAAGAGTGAGCCTGAGTTGAGGGCAACAGTGGCAATGCGGGAGTTCAGGCGTATGGATCCTCCTACCTTTGCTGGGGATCTTGATCCTATAGTAGCGACAGAATCATTGGAGTTGTTGACTCAGATTCTTGATACGCAACAGATAGTGGAGGACGATCTGCTGGTTCCTTTTGCTACCTTCTAGTTGAGAGGGGATACTCACGAGTGGTGAAAATACGCCCGGAACACTATGGAGGGCACATGGGTAGCTTTCACAGAGGTTTTTCTAGAGAAGCACTTTCTAGCTTCGTCCAGAGACTTGTACAGGGAGGAGTTCTATGTTCTCACCCAGGGAGCGATAGGTATTATGAAGTATGAGACCAGGTTTACTAGCATGTCTCGATTTGCGCCAGAGTTGGAGAGTACAGGCAAGCTGCGGTCAAGGAGGTTTGGGCGGGGCTTGAGACCGGCGATCAGGGAGCTGTAGCAGGGATGGGGCTGCGAGTTTTTACAGAGCTGGTGGAGGCAGCAGCGAGGATTGAGAACACTTTGACTGAGATTTAGGTTTTCAGGGAGGCCAGGACACTGCAGGGTGAGACAGATGCACAGACAGGAAGGTGTTCCAATAAGAGGCAGAAGTCCTCTAACATTAGTTTTCATCCATCCGGATTACCACTGCAATTCTCAGCACCAACACCATCAGTGGCTTCATCTAGGAGGCCAAAGCAAAGGGAGTTGATTTGCTATCAGTGTAGGCAGCCGGGGCATCGTGCGATGGATTGCCCGCAGTCGAGGCAGTCCCAGGGTTCATGGATTAAGTCACAAGGGAGGGAGCTATAGATTTCTTATGGATGTGGCCAGCTGGGACATATTCGCAGGAACTGCCCTCGGGGAGGTAGTGTACCGGGCACGGCAGGCACACCGGTGAGTTCATTTGTGCAGGATCGACAGCAGCATCTCGTAGTTCAGACTTCCGAGGTTACAGATGGGGTACTTCAGTTCAGTTAGTACGGCAGCCGATAGTGCCGGGTTATGATGGACAGACCAGAATGACGGATGGTCGAGTGTATGCCCTTGCAGGTCCCAGTTCTTCCAGGGCACCAGTTGTACCTGATGATGCGGCTATGAATCCAACGAGCAGAGGTACTTTCTGAATATGTAGCATTTGAGCTAGTGTTCTACATTCTTTGTTTGAGGAGTTGGTGACAGACTCCGTGGATGGTGTGCTGTGTTGAGACAGCGATTGGTGAGGATGTGAGGTTTGGGTGAGTTGCAGATCCCTTGTCCTTGAGATAGTTGGCCGGTGTTTAAGATGCCTGACCTTCTTTGACTATATCCTTGGAATGGTTCGACTGACTATCTCATGTCTATGTCGATTGCGGTCAACGGTTTGTTTCCTTTTGACCTTGTGCTGAATTTCGAGGACGAAATTCCTTTAAGTGGGGTAGAGTTGTGAGACCCTGACCCCTTTTCTTTTTCTGCGTTTTCGACGCGCGTTTGGTGCTTTCATCTCAGCATGTTTGTGGCGTTGGGATTTTGGAGTTTTGAAAAATGTTAAAAAAATATGGGACTCAAAAGATGTTTAGAAAATATTTTAACACCTTAAAAATTAAATTTTGAAAATTTCTTTTTATTGAAAATAGAGTCGCCACTTAGCTTTTGAGAAAAATAAAAAAAAACGAAAATAACTACTGATCTTTAAAACGTTTAACCAGAGAAAAAAGTTCGGGGGGTAAGGTACGAATCAGGAAAGGTGTTAGGCACCCCGTTCGCCCAACCATAAGGTTAGCCTCTACTAATCATCATTGGTTCTTTAATAAAATTTATCAAATGCATGCAAATAAAGAAAATTAAGGTAAAGAGGGAACATTCAAAATCAAATATGAAAAATACATAATATACGTAAATAGAATGTCAAATAAAGCAAATATCAAAATGAAAATTCTAAGTCCTATGGTATGCAATTTCTAACAAAAAGATACATAAACACTCCCACATGTAATTTTCACAAAAATAAACTAACTATCATGATTTGCATAAGTGAACAAAAATATGCTAGAAAATGTTAAAATTATCTAAACATGATTTTTTACAAAAGATAAACCAAACCATTCTAAACATACTTTCAAGTGAAGAAAGTAAAACATGCATTAATATTAAAATGATAAATAAATAAAAAAAGAAACAAGAAATGTAAAATGGGACATGCATAAAAAAGAAAATTCTTTATTAAAAAAAAGTTTACTTAACAAGGAAATTTAAAATAGAAGGATTTATAACAAAAAAGAAAAGAATTTAAAGATTTAAAGGAAAAGAAGAACTTTACAAAAGAAAAATTATGTTAAAATAAATAGGTTAGAAAATACTATTGAACTAAAGAAAAAAGAAAATCTAACTATTTACATTTTATGCTTTAAAAGAGATAAAAAAAATTTAAAAAGAAAAGAAATTTACGATAATAAGAGAAAATTTATACTAACATTTAAAGATTAATTTAAGAGACTTTTGTGATTTTTGAGTTTAACAAAAGAAAAAAAAGAAGAATAAGGTAAGCATTATGAAATGAAAAGAAAAAGAAATGAAACTACATTACTCGAAAAAGAAAATAAGGTTACATTATAAGAAAAATGAACAAAGATAAAATGCAGAAAAGAAAAACAAAGGACAATAAGAGCTAGAAAAAGAATATTAGGCTAAGAAGAAAATGAGATAGAGTATTAAAATAATGTACAAGAAAAGAAAAGAAAATGAACTAGAATGCTTATTGAAGAAAAATTAGACTAATTAAAGGAAAAGAAAAGAAAATAAATGCAAGAAAAATTAAGAGAAATTAAATACAACTATTTAACAAAAATGTGAAATATAGTATTAATTACTATATTCACATAAATGTAAGTGTATTATTATAACAATTAACAATATTAATAAGTTGTAATTGCTAAGATATATTAGCACTAATTTGATGAAGTGATAAAAATAAGAAAAAGAAAAACAATGTGTTTAGTGTGAAATATAGTGAAATTAACAAAAAAAACATCTAAAATAAACAAGATTAACTATATAAATGGAAGGAATATGCAAATTGAAATTAAATTTTAACCCGGTCAATCCAAAAGAGAGAAAATAGAGTTAGAAAGACCGGGATCCAAGCAAGGTACCTAGATTATCGGGGAATCCTCAAGTAGGGAATGTGCTTTAATGGGTCGATCCTCGGGTGGCAATCCAAGCAAGGCTTCAATGTAGGAGACTCGGGACTCGATTTTTCGACAAGGCTTCAGTGTCGAGACTCGAAATTGCTTGGCACCTCAGCAGAGCTTCACTCTCAAAACCTCACCCTCAAGTTCTGTCCTGAAAAACGTACCAGGGGTACGGTATTTATAGAGTTCTTCAACCAATGATATGCCGCCACGTTTTTAGGGCATGTCATGCCAATTGGAGTTGGCGGTCACCACAATGAAAGTTGGCAGTCGCCATGTTTTTGAAATGTTCCACAAAGTTCTATGGCGATCGCTACAATGTACGTTGGCGGTCGCCATATTTGAAGGTGGCGATCGCCACTTTTGGCTAGGGTTTTCGAGAGGTTCTATTGACGGTCGCCATAATGAACATGGCGGTCGCTTTACTTGGGCATCAAGTTTCGATGGTTTGACAAAATTTCAATGGTTTGAAGGTTTCGGGTTCAAATACTGAGTTTGGATCACTTCCCGAGGATCGTACCGAGGCACTATTCCTACTGTATTCATCATTGGATTCACCTAAGATTAGGCGGTGTCAAATTGGGGTGTCTACAGTGGCCCTTCTTTGATATAACTTGCATAGCAACGCGTGAAGCAAGTTATATCAAAGATCCAGAAACAACAACCATTTGACCGAGCCGTCAATCTTAGACCACAAACACATAAGCAAACATATGATGTTGGTCGTACTCGAGTTTTCATCGAGCTGCCTAGGTACCCATTTTGCTAGGGATCAGACCAAAACGTAGTTCACGGGGTAAAATGCAAGGATATAATGATAAGAAATATTATGCATGACTAGTATGGTGTAATGCAACAAAAGATATCAATCAATTTTAGGTCGTAAAAGGATCGATAGGTCAGTTTAGGGTCATGAGGAGGATCGAAGAGTCAGTTTGGGGTCATGAGGAGGACAGACGAGTTAGTTTAAGGTCATAAGGAGGACCGCTGAGTCAGTTTAGGGTGATGAGGAGTACCGACGAGTCAGTGTAAGATCATGAGGAGGACCGACAAGTTAGTTTAGGGTCATGAAGAGGACCGCTGAGTTAGTTTAGGGTGATGAGGAGGACCGACGAGTTAGTTTAGGGTCATGAGGAGGACCGCTGAGTCAATTTTACTAACGAGTCAGTTTAGGGTCATGAGGAGGATCGTTGAGTCAGTTTAGGGTCATAAGGAGGACCGATGAGTCAGTTTAAGCTCATGAGGAGGACCGACAAATCAGTTTAGGGTCATGAGGAGGACCGCTGAGTCAGTTTAGGGTCATAAAGAGGACCGACGAGTCAGTTTAGGATCATAAGAAGGACCGACGAGTCGGTTTAGGGTCATGAGGAGAACCGAGGAGTCAGTCTAGGGTCATGAGGAGGACTGACGAGTCAGTTTAAGGTCATGAGGATGATCGCTGAGTCAGTTTAGGGTCATGAGAAGTACCGACGAATCAGTTTAAGGTCATGAGGAGGACCACTTAGTTAGTTTAGGTTCATGAGGAGAACCGACGAGTCAGTTTAAGGTCATGAGGAGGACCGACGAATCAGTTTAGGGTCATGAGGAAAACCGACGAGTCAGTTTAAGGTAATGAGGACGACCGACGACTCAGTTTAGGGTCATGAGGAGGACCGACGAGAAAAATATCAAACTTAATAGATAGAGCTAAGATATAAAAATTTGAGACGAGATGCAGGATAAAGTTAAATTTAAATTTATTGGAAGCGAGATTAAAAATCAAGTTACGGCTTAAAGTTAATCTTACCAAAAAGGGATACCATAAATTAAAATTCAAAACGTGGGATAAAAATAATTAAAAGCCAAGTTACGGCTTAAAATTAAACCCATTGGAAAGAGAGATCTCGAATTAATGGATCGAGTTAAAACCTAAAAATTCGGGACGAGACGCGAGATAAAAAAATAATTAAAAGCCAATGTCACGGTTTTAATTTTATTAGGAGAAAACACTAAATTAATATAAGGGTTAAAGCAGAAAAGCACACACAATTAAAGAAATACTCAAGGTTTTAAATTTATTTTTGAAAGGTCTTCAAAAATTAGTTTTTAGAAAATAAGGAGAAATTATTTTATTAAACATGCTTAACACAACTTAATAAAAAGACAAATGACCCAAACAGCCCGTTTCCATGATATGACTGCTGGCAGTCCGGGGAAGAGGAACCGTTTCCCCTCCGACATGGCGGCCGCTGCCTTAAACCTGACGGTTGTCGTCGGATAAGATCCCCTTGAACCTGACGGTTGCCATAAAACCTTTGGGAAACCTAACGGTCACCAACATTGAATATGGCGACCGCCATCTCCAGACGCGCATAACGCTTCCCCAGGCGCGCGGATTTGGTTTTATTCGTACCTTCCACTCTCGCTCTAGCGTTTCTTCTCTCAAAAACTCTCCTAACTCTCCCTCTTGCTTCCCAACTCTCGTATTCTTTCTCTTTTGTCTTTTGAGCTCCTTTTGCTTGATACGTGATGTTCACACTGTTGTTTGTGATCCCGTTCCTCTTTATAGCGGGCCAGGGCCATGACGATGACTTTGGGGCACGACAAGGCCCCTTCGCCGCAGGGAGTTCTTCCATAGGGACTCTCAGGGGTACGCCCACCAGTCTTCCTGCTAGCGGGGTCACTACCACGCAGCCCACTGCTGCGATGGATACTCTCGTTCTTGAGGCGGAGCGTACCTCCCGCCGGGCTGCTGAGGAGGAGGCACGAGCAGCTGCTAAGGCACAGGCTGCCGCGGATGCTGCTGCTGAGGCTGTCGTAGCCGATTTCTTAGATCTTGATGCTGGAGAGGGTAATCCGGCGCCCTTCGACCCACATACATATGCTCCACTGCCCAATCGTGTGGTTCCACGTGGGATGAGACGTTACGAGCCTCCAGCCGATACTGTTGTTGCCGATGTTGTTCTACAAGAGCCTAACCACCATATGTTTCGCCAGCGCTTATCGGTAAATATTCCGTCCTTACCAAAGTACGATATATCAAACGTAGACGCATGGTTAAGACTCTCCCCATGTGATGATAATGATGATTTATTTTAATGTGTTTGATGAATGATTTTGATGATATTGATGATGATTGGGATTTGAATCTAGTTTAGGTACCTATGCAATGGAGATTAAAACAGTAGGGATAACCTAGGATTTTTTTTTTTTGAACAAATAACGATAGGAACAATTATAAAAGTCTTGAGTTTTTATTGTTATTTTAAGGAAAAGCGTAAAACTAAGGGGGAGTTTTTTTTTTTGTGTTTTTTTTTTGAAACGAAAAGTGGGTAATTTTTATCAAAAATTCTAAAATTAGATGTAAGTTTGTCAAAAATAGGGCAAATTTTCAAACAAAAAAAAAATCACAAACTCTAGAAATCTAAGGGATATTTTTCAAAAATCTAGAAAATGCCGAAAATAAAAATTTTCAAAAGTCCCGAAAAATATAGGAAAATTTTGAGGAAAATTTTCGAAAAATCTTAGAAGTTTTTAGAAAATCCTAGAATTTTAAGGAAAAATTTTTAAGAAAATATTAGAAAATTCAAAAAAAATTTGAATTTTTTTTTTTTAAATTAGGAAAGACTTTTACGAAATATTTAGAAAATCTTGAAAATTAATTTACTTTTTACCCCCCTTCTTTATTTTTCTTTAGAAAAATTCTGAAAAATTAAAGAAAGAACCTAGAAAATTGAGGAAAATTTTTAAAAAATTGGGGCAAAAGAGGCAAAACACAAAGTTTTTTTTTTTTTTAGGAAAGATTGGGGCAAATTTTCAAAGATTAAAAGGTTAGAGCAAATATCACAGAAAGAAAGATAGAGATTTGCCTGGAGCACCGGGACTTGGGATTCCTAGTCTTTTACTAGGATGTGCGAAACCAAAGGAACGTCACTTACATATGAACATATGGTTAGGATGCCTAGTTTTCTAGGGTTTGAATGAACCAAAGGGCCGCCATTTACACACGAACCTAGGGTTAGGGTGCTTAGTTTTCTAGGGCTTGAAAGAAACGAAGGGCCGTCACTTACATACGAACCTAGGGTTTTTCTTACAGATATCTCCCCGCACTTTGTTTGCTCGATCTGTTCTTTATATATCCTCTATTTGTCTTCTCTTCTCAGGCTGGTCATTATATCTGAGGCTTTAGAGGTTCTGCCTCCGGAGAGATAATGGAGTGATACGATTCCCTCCCTGCTCCTAGGCGGGCCATTATTGATACTTCTGACTTTGCTCGATTCATACCCCTGTTGGGTAGGACGAGCAACGATCGGGTCTGGCTGACGGCCCTGGCGGAGTGGTGGTGGGATACCACCAATACCTTTCATTTTAACACATTCGAGGCTACCTGACGCCTCTCGACTCCGCACTTATTACTGGCATCCGGGTTGGAGGAGCTCCTATCTCGTTTGATCTGTCCATAGCCCAGTCTACTGAGGCGCTGCTGTACTTCCTCGAGGCCATTCCCGCTCAGATACACCTAGTTCTTCAAGAGATTCAGACATTTCGAGTGCACTGAGCTCCATCATTTTGGGTGGGTCGCCCAGGGTTTTCTTATGTATATGTTCGGTACCTCCTTGTTCTTGAACAAGGAGAATACCGTCCATTTGCACTACTTAGGCGGACTTTCTTAACTTGATCTGGTTGCCACTTATGATTGGGGAGGAGCCGCACATGCTACACTCTACAGCTTCATGCGGACATTGACCCGGTTCCCTCAGGAGCTCAGCATTGGGGGATACAGGAGAGTCTGGGAGGTGTGATTTAGTTTCTGTAGTTGTCTTTTCATTTCTATCATCAGGTATTGCTTGCTGATATCTTTTCCTTTGCAGTTGTGGACCTATGAGTTCCTCGGGTTTCACGTCGTGGTGAACTCCTCAGTGGACCCTTCGGTCGTTCCCCGAGCAGCCCGATGGTCCCGTGGGCTAAAGGAGAAAAAGGCTAGGGGGAAGGATATTGATCGCTTCTGAGTTTCATTAGATCGGCTGACCCCTGACCAGGTATCATTTTTTTGTATCCAGTTCACGGCTATTTACTTGTTCACTGCACTGTACTGTTTCTGTTCGTACTGCACACTGACAATCATACTGTACTATATTTACTACTTACTTCTTTCTGCACTGCACTTGTACTTTGAATTGCTGCAGGTCCACTGGGATGTTTGGAGGGCAGTAGAGGATCGGGCTGGCGCAGACCTGATGCGCAACCGTGACATTGCTGCTCGGCGTATTTTGCTAGAGGGTCCATTCGGTAGGGAGTATTATCTTGGTGAGCGAGTAGTCCGCCAGTCGCTTGGCCTTGATCATTTTCGGATACCAGTAGTTCCTCCGGCCTGTATGCGCCAGACCGATCAGCTAGGCCGAGTCAGCCTACTTTTGGAGCTGGTAGGGACTTATGCCGCGGAACTGCTGGTGGATGAGGGAGAGTACACCGCCCGGGCTCGGGCACACTTGCTGGGACCACTAAGACCTGGCCTGGCTAGTGGTAGAAGGAGGAAACTGGCACCGGAGGCTGCTGATACTGGTGCTGCCGTAGCTGCTTATGCTGGTCCTGCTGCTACTGGTCCTGCTGCTGCTGGTTCTGTTGCCAGTGAGGCTAGGGTTAGGAGTGTCGAGATACCCTGGACCGTATCTTCCTTCGTTGATGGGTATCCTTTCGATATTCCTATCCCGGTTCCTCCAACGCCAGAGTTCCAGCCAGTACATGCTCAGGTTCACTCTTTTTTTGTTGCTTCCTTTTCGGTATTTCCTCTATTCAGATTACTCAGTCTTTTCTTCCTTTTGACAGGAAGACCAAGCTTGGCTGGATCGTCTCATGCTGATAGTGAGCGGTATGCGATCTTTGATTTGCCAGCAGGTTGCTGCTCTGCGTACAGCTGGGGTTCCTTTTGTTCCTCGGCCGATGAGTGTTTATCTTTTTGATCTCCTTGTTCTCCTTTATACCGTTCTCTTATTTTTTTGTCTCTTTTGACAGCCACCTGTAGCTACTACTGTTCCACCCCTACTCCAGCTCCTGTTCTTGTTCCGGTTCTAGCTCCTGCACGAGGCCGTGGATCTCGTGCATCTTCCTGTGCTCGCTTCAGAGGATCCGACTCGTCTGCACAGAGCCGATCCAGAGTTGTGTCCTCTTCCTCTAGCAGTGACGGCGATGACTTGGAGAGGCTTTTTGATGACATTAGCTCTGATGAGGCCGGTCCTTCTTCTCGTCAAGTCCGCCTGAGGCATACTTGAGAGAGAGCTTCTCCACCCCTCCAGTTACATTTACATTCAGATACACTTTCTCTTTATGGGCCTGCGTTCCCCATTTTGGCATACTTATATACGTTTGACCCATGGGCCTGTGTGCCCCAGTTTTTACTTTGATACATTACCTATTGATATACATCTGGGGCTTCGTGCCATTTATTGCTTAATATTCTTCTGTTGCATGGTTTATCTTAATGTTCAAACTGTCATGGATACTTGGTTCAGATGCCGCAATTTATACAGATCACACTAACTGTAAACTGATACATACCCACCATGTTCAAACATGGCGGTCGCCACTTTCAAGGAGACGGACAAGGTGGTTGTTATTTTCAACCTGGCGATCGCCTGGTCAAATGGCTGATCTCGTTGTACTGTTCTTTTTAGAGTTGGCAGTCGCCATATTAATTGTACTTTTGGCCGAAACTTTGGTTTCCCGCCCTTTTTAGCCTTATAAATGCAACCCTAGAGGCCCCATTTGCTGTTACTCCAACTCAAATGGCTTCTCCTCTTTCTTTATGGATCGAGGCATTTTCTCACATCGAACGCTTAAACTTCGCCCCATTTGGCTTTAATGCCTTGTTCCTACTGAGGGCCGTGAAAATTAACAGACCTTTACTGTGAACTGCTGCACAACTTTCGGATCCGCAATCTCATGTCTTTCGATTCAGCCTTGAGGAGCTATGTCCAACTGTAGAGGAGTTTACTGCTATCTTGGACTTGACTCCACGGAATTCTGTTGTCGTTCTTACTCCCTTCCTCTCAATTCGGCAGTAGGTGATGCAATTTTGTGGCCTATCTAGGATAGAGGCTTCTCTTTTGACCTCGGGCGACTGTCTTGACATCCCATGGCTTATTGAGAGGTTTCATCCTACTGGTGACCTCAGCGATCACGACTTTTAGCTGTGGCGTCGTTATGTTCTTTGCTTTTATCTCCTTGCCCAGTATCTCCTTGTCCCTTCTGATGGGCAGATTAGTTGTGCCCTAGTTGACATTGCTGGCCAAATGTGGATGGGGAGAGACTTCGTGCCACTTGTTTTAGCCGAGACACTACTGGGCTTAGACGCTGTTCATCGTGGTGAGACCACCACCTTTGCTGGCAGCCCTTTACTTGTTTAGGTGAGCTTAACATCTTCCTATGTTTCAAGTTCTCTGTCATACTGCAAAGCCTTTCTCTTACTGTTTTAACTCTTGCTACAGATCTGGCTGATGGAGAAGGTAAATCTTGTACATAAGTCTCCCACTGACAGGTGCAATGCCGCTGCTTTCCTTTATTGCCCGCGTTATCAGATATGTGACACTGAGGCATCTTGGCGACAGTATCTTTCTTCTCTGACTGGCAGACATATTACCTGGCAGTGGTCTTGGTGGCGGATTCCTGCTATAACTCTGACCACTGTGGATCATCCTGGTGTACTGCTGGTTGGCCTGTGTCAGACTACCTTCTATTATCCCCATCGGAATATGTGGCAATTCGGGCAAAATCATATCATTTTTCTTAGCACTCGAGGTCGTCTGTTTTCTTCTGCACTACGGGCTCTATTTCTAACACAGTATCAGGATGTCTGGCCTTCTCATTCTCGTATGAAAATGCAGAAGCTGCAATGCCCTGAGCTTTCTACTGAGTATAAGACATGGCTAACACAAGATAGGGAGAAGAAAGATAGAGAAGAGGGGAAACAAGCGACAAAAAAGAGGAGGATTTGAGAACCTCTGCTTTATTTTGAAATTTTCACAGCTTTCTTTTTATTTGTAGAGTTTGGGACTTACGTACCTTCCCTTAAAAAAACTTTGTAATTCTAATTTAAAGTAATGAAAACTCCCACTTTATGTTCAAGATGGTTCAAATTTATCCAAAGCTTTCTTAGTTCAATTAGAATTCAAAAATTAATTTGCATTGATCTTACTTAGATGTAAAGATGGTTAAAAATAAAGAATGTGGTCGGACTTTTTAAAAAAAGCCGCCTACGTATTCCAAAAAGTGGAATCAGGTCTTAACGTAGTTAGGGCTTAGTTTTCGCTCGAGTATTGACACTTTTCTTTTGTGATGCCATAATTTTTGCCAAGGTCGTCCTTTCGGGTTTTCGACCTTACGGGCTGCTCTAATTTTTACCTGAGTTGCCTTTTGATTTTCAACTCATCGAGCTTTTATTTTTATCTTATTTTTAACTTAGGAATAGTATTTTTTGAGTTGATTGAGGTTAACTGGAGTGGAGAACACATTGCCAACCAAGCCCATAATAATGACTATACCCCCGGTCATGATGGCCTTGATGGGAAATGGTCCGGACCAGTTCGGCTTGAATTTGCCTCTCGGGTCAAAGGTAGGAGCTCTGAGATCTCGGGTCTTGACCTTTTTGTTGAATGTTCGAGCTATCCTCATTTAGCAACCTTGCACGTGAAACAGAGCTTGTAGCCTTCTTTCATCAAATAAGAGCAGCTCTTCCATCTGATTCCTCTGCCATTCTGCTTCTGAGATATTGGCCTCGGCCACTACTCTTAGTGAAGGGATTTTCACCTCGATAGGAAGCACGACTTCCATCCCATATACTAGAGTGTATGGCGTAACTCCTGTTGAAGTTCTAATTGACGTTCTGTATCCCCAAAGGGCAAATAGTAAATGTTCTGGCCAATCATTATGTGAGTTAATCGTCTTTTGTAAAATTTTCTTAATATTCTTGTTTACCGCCTCAACTGCTCTATGGGTCTGCTGCCGATAAGGTGAGGACTTGTGAGCTACTATATGGTATTCTTCGAAAAGATTTAGACCTCTCCTTGGAAATGCGAACCGTTGTTTGAGATGACCTCATGTGGGACTCTGTATCGGCAGATGATGTTTTGCTTGATAAACTTAGCAACGTGGGAGGCTTTCAATACTGAGTAGAAGGCTACTTCCACCCACTTGGTAATATAGTTAATGGCCACTAGAATGAACTCGTGTCCATTAGACGCCTTCGGTGTTACTCTGCTGATCACATTGATGCCCCATACCGAGAACGGCCATGGTGACGCCAGATTATACAGTTGAGACGGGGGAACATGCATAAGGTTCACATGAATCTGACACTTGTGACACCTCCGCACAAACTGTATACAGCCCGTCTCCATCGTCATCCAAAAATATCCCTGTCGTAGGATTTTCTTGGCTAACATATTTCCACTCGTGTGTGTCCCACAAACTCCAACATGTATCTGTTTCATCAGCTTTTGGCCATATTCAGTGTTTACGCACAACTTATTGACACCAGAATGTCCTCGTTTGTATAGTTTACCACCGCAAATGACAAACTGTGCAGATAACCGTCGTACCGCCCTTTTGTCTTTTTTGCTGGCAAACTTGGGATATTCTCTTTTTTTTTACGAAGTTCTGAATGTCAAAATACCATGGCAGATTGTCAGTGCTTTCCTCGATCGCGGCTGTCATCTCGTACGCTGGTCTTCTTTTCTGTTCGATTATCAAAGGTCTCATTCGGACTCCGTGTTGTATGTCAATCATACATGCTAGGGTGGCCAATGCGTCAGCGAACTTGTTCTGCAGTCTTAGTACATGGGTGAAGATCACTGATTCGAAGCACGGTATCAGCTTTTCTAGTTCTTGATGAAAGAGAATCGTGGTTAAGTCCCTGACCTTCCATTCTCCTCTTGCTTGTGAAACTACTAGTGCTGAATCTCCAATGACTCCCAGCTTTCTTGCCCCTAGTTCCAGGGCTGCCTCCAATCCAGCTAAACATGCTTTATACTCAGCTTGATTGTTGGTGACTTCAAAATTGAGCTTCAATGACAAGGAGACGTGTGATTTATCTGGAGTGATAAGAAGGACTCCTATTCCATAGCCATATTAATTGGATGCGCCATCGAAATATAGAGTCCACTTGTCATCCCTGAATTTCATCTGCTGTTCGTCAGGAAACTGAAACTCTGGGTCTTCACCTCCTTCAATTGGTTGATCGGCCAGGAATTCTGGCACTGCCCTGCCCTTAACTGACTTCCGGGTGACGTACTTAAGATCAAATTCGGATAATAGCAGCAACCACGGGGCCAACCTTCCTGTTAGTGCCGGCTTCTCGAATAGGTACTTTAACGGGTCCATTCGGAAAATAATGTTCACTGTGAACGACAACATATAATGCCTTAATATTTGGGAAACCCAAACCAAGGCCCAACATGTCTTCTCCAGCGGTGTGTATCGTACTTTCAACCCCGTTATCTTCTTCCTTAAGTAGTAGACAGCCTTTTCTACTCCAGTTTCACCTTTTTGTGCCAACATACATCCTATAGCTGAATCAATCACTGACAAATAAAGGATCAGTGGCCTATCAGGTTTAGGAGGAGCTAGAACAGGTGAATTCTGCAGGTATTGACGTACGGCATCAAAGGCGTCTTGACATTTCTGATCCCATTCAAACTTGACTCCTTTCTTCAGCAAACGGAAGAGCGGCTCACAGGTAGTTGTCAGTTTTGCAATGAATCGACTGATAAACTGTATTTTACCCAGAAAGCCCCTAACTTCTCGTTCGGTCATTGGAAGAGGCATTTCCAAAATCGCATTGATCTTTGAAGGGTCGACTTCAATGCCTCGTTGAGTGATCATAAATCCAAGTATTTTTTCAACAGTAACCCCGAAGGCACACTTTTGCCAATTGAGCCGCATCTTGTACTTTTGAATCTTTTCAAAGAACTTTCGCAGTGTTCTAATGTGGCCCTCCCGATCCTTGGATTTAACTATCATATTATCCACGTACACTTCGACCTCCTTATGTATCATGTCATGCAGTAAGGTAGTGGCAACCATTTGATAGGTCGCCCCTGCATTTTTCAAACCAAGTGAAATCACACGATAACAATAGGTGCCCCAAGGCGTGGTGAATGTCGTCTTCTCTCTGTCTTCGGGGTCCATCAAAATCTAGTTGTACCTAGAAAAGCCATCTATAAATGATAACAAGGCATGCCCCGCGGTACTGTTTACTAAGACATCAATGTGTGGCAGTGGAAAATCATCTTTCGGGCTGGCGTTGTTGAGGTCCTGGAAATCTACGCAGACTCGGATACGATCGTCCTTCTTCAACAATGGACAATATTAGCCACCCACTTTGGATACTGAGTTTCCATTAGGAATCCAGCATTGATCTATTTGGCAACTTCTTCTTTGATCTTCAAAGCCCATTCTGGCCGGATCCGTCTCAATTTTTGTTTGACAGGTTTTGTAACAGGATATAAGGGAATATGGTGTTGGACAATGTCAGGATCAATCCCGGACATATCTCCGTAAGACTACGCAAATACATTTTTAAATTCTTTTAACAAAGTTATTAATTGTTCTTATTCAACTAAGGATAAAGAAGAACCAATTTGAACATTTTAAGAATTATTTTCATTACCCAAATTTATTGATAAAGTTTCTTCAATTATAAGTTGGGTATGCATTTCTTCTTCTCTTTTTATTAAAAATTTTATTTCTTCGGGGATATCCCCGTCGAATTCAAAATCGTCGAAAAGCGTATGAAATAAATCAAACAAAACAGAGTAACCAGAAATCTCGCTCGTTTCATTAAAAACAAAGGGAATTACAAACTCGATGGTAAAGGCGGGAAGAGGCGCACCAACAGACTTGCCCTCGATTACAGACTCTGACTCAAACTTGGACTCGGGATAAATGGCCTGCGCATCAGAAGACTCAATGGTCCAATTCTTTATCGCTTTTGCAGCTGCAACGACGATAAGCTTGGTGCAGTTTACTGGTGCGCCGAATTCCATCATGAAACAGTTCGGTTCGGTTATATGTAGTTGAGCCATCTTCTCATTAAACAGCATTTTCATGTCAGTACCATCAAACTTATCGGCCCAATCTTCCTTCCGGACCTTCTTTCCTTCTTCTTTCCCTTCCACTGTCTCTTCCTCTTCCATGTTGGACAACTGATGGCTGAAAAAGATCTCTAACCCTAGTAGCTTTTGATTGGTCTCTTCGGCGATCCACGGCTCTAGAAAGCCACAATACGGAAAATCTTCCCCTTCCTTGACAAAGTACCTATTGAGCATCCCAGATTAATTAGCTTTTTGTCCCCTTCTAGGCCCTTCCAGATCTTCTTCCGTTGGTTTATACCAAAGACCAAAACGGTGCGAAGTTGGCAATACCTGAATGTGTTTCGGGATTCCCTACTGCTTGCGTCCTAATCCCATGGCAGAGAAAAATGACATTTTTCTCATCGTTGTTATGGCCCGCGGGATGACATACCTTTTTTCTTCATCCATCATCTTCTGAACAGCCTATGCTCTATCAAACTGAAAACCACCGAGCAACACATCATCTTCACTATGCTGAACTTCCAACGGAGTTGTGCCCTCTCCTCCTCTCGGGGGATGAATGCTCTCTTCTCCGTGAATAGTTGAAACTGCCCCATTTCTTATCAATTTTAGTTTCGGATGGAGAGTCGATAGTACAGCTTGGACATTTGGGTCATGCAACTAAGGTCTGCCCAACAACAAGTTGAAAGACGCTGGTACATCTAGTACATGGAACTCGACCGACGTTTTTAAGGGCCCTACTGATACCATGAATGATACCAGTTCTAGTACATCCCTCCTTGTGTTGTCATAAGCCCAGACCCCTTGATTGCTTGGAATGAACTGCTCTGTTTTTAGACCCAAGTAGAGTGCTGTTCTGAGCGGACATACATTTAACGCAGAGCCGTTATCGATGAGAGTCACGAGGACCCATTTGTCCAGCCACTTAACGGTGATATGCAGTGGTTTGTTGTGATTTCACCCTTCTATTGGTAAATCTTTATCAGAGAAAGAAATGACCTTTGGTTCAACCGCTGGCAGAATTAGTCCAATTAATTGCTCTGGGGTGGCCTCTATCGGAACGCTGGCTTTATTCAAAACCTTTAGCACAGCTTGCCTATGTTTGTACGAGGCCATCAGTAGCCCTTAAATGCTGACGTTGGCTTGCGTCTTCTTTAATTGTTTCAACACTGCATTGTCTTCCTCTTCTGGTTCTTTTTCCTTCTCTTTTCCACTTAGTTGCCCCTTTTCCATCTGGGCTGGCTTGAAGTGCCGCCCACTTCGGATCAAATGTTCTATCTCGACCTCAGGATCCCATAACCCTGTTATTGCATCACAGGTCGGTCGTGCCTCGTTCACAAGAGAAGGGCTTTCAAACACCCACAAATCCCCCAAATCACCGATTATCATTCTTCATATCCTCTCTTCATCATCTTCTATAACCCATGTATTGTCGACTTCCTCCCAAATGTCTTCTTCAATAAAATTCATCTGTTGTTCCTGAACGGCCCAGAAATCTGTCCACTCTGCTCCGTCTGATTTTAACACGTTCTTACCAGTCAGTAGGACTGCATCTCGTCGACATATATCTCCTCCTCAAAAAGCTGGGGAAGAGTGATGCCATCGAGCACATGACCAAACCCATAAGATCGAGTTGGGTAATCCAATGGCCAGTCCTCTTCTTCATTGTGCTCTTCTTCCTCCTATTTGATAGCTGGGAATGCTGTCTGATACCACCCCCATGCACCATCATCCCATTCTTCCATCCTATCCCGGCTAGCTCTAACCATGATAAATGAGCAAGCTGTCGGATCCTCAGTTACAGGAATATGAGGGCATGACAGGTATGCTGAATAGATGTGCTGACTCGGGTCCTCTGATTCCTCCAAAGACATGTAATTTATCCCAGCATGCCTGGCATGATTTGGCAGTGGGTTAATCGTGACAGTTGGATTTGGGGTGACAGATGGTGGCGGGATCACCTTGTTGACAATGAGGTTCTGAATCTTATGTCGGAGCCTCATGCACTTATCAGTCAAATGCCCAGGACCTTGGTGGTGTTGTTTGCTGGGAAGAATATCCAACGCCAAAGTAAATACATGCTCGGGGATCCAAAAAATACATCTTTATTAAACTTTCCACAAATTAAAATAATCTGAAATTACAGGAAATGAAATAACATAAATTGAATTTGCAAACCGAGTCCTGCAATCGCAGTTTCCTTAAGAATGATTCGCCGCCTACCGAGGGTGTTGTAGGGATTC
>JAULJZ010153126.1:0-29531 GCA_032270985.1 Heliamphora pulchella
GTTCTCATTTCTCTCTCAGTTGTCGGTGTGTCGGGTCCCGTATCGTTTGTAACGGCCGTTACAGACCGATACACTACCGTTACCCGTTACGTAACAGGAGTAACGGAAGTTACGCTGGGGATTCTCTGCGTGACCGTTTTTCTACTGCGTAACGGGAACAGGTTTCCAATATTCCGTTACGTAACGGCCGATCCGTTACGTAACGGCCGTTATTTAGAACTATGGCCAAGACACTGCATAGAGTGAAAAGGTCCTTAAACTGGAAAGGGATGAAGGAGTTTCAAACTCATATCAGCCAAAGTGATACTTGTCAGAGGGTGAAAGTAGATAATATAAAGACCCCTGGGCTTTTACAGCCTTTACCTATACCACAAAACAATTAATCTGACATTACTATGAACTATATAGAAGACCTATCAAATTCACAAGCCATGAATGTCGTTCTAGTAGCCATTGATAGGGTGAGTAAGTATGCACATTTCCTAGCACTATCATATCCATACACTGCTACAGAGGTAGCAAGAGTATTCCTTAATAACATTTACAAATTGCATGGGTTACCTACAAGTATAGTTTCAGATAGACTCAGTTTTCACAAGTAAAATTTGGAAGGAACTCTTTAATCTTTAAGAGGTTCAATTAAACCTTAGTTCGTGATATCATCCTTAAAGTGATGGACAATCAAAGGTACTCAATAGGTGCCTTGAGAATTATCTGAGGTGTATGGTAGCTAACAGGCCTAGAAGTTGGGTAAATTGGTTGGCTCTTGCAAAGTGGTGGTATAATACTTCATACCATTCAGCTACAAAACTGACTCCATATGAAGTACTGTATGGTCAAGTACCACCTCACCCTAGCCACGCTTGGCTGAAGGAGTCAAATGTGGCAGCAGTGGATGTTCAAAGACAGAAGAATTATGATGCAGCATTTGAAGGAGCACCTCCAACAAGCCCAGAACAGAATGAAAAATTTTGTTGATAACCACAGATCTGATAGGGAATTTGAGGTGGAAGAATGGGTGTATCTCAAACTACAACCATATAGACAATCTTCTGTGGCCCTCAGAAGAAATTTCAAGCTATCTCCGAGATATTTTGGTCCCTATCGAATCTCCCAAAGAGTTGGAAAGGTGGCCTATAAACTACAATTACCAGAGCATTCTAAGATACATCCGGTATTTCATGTATCTTGTTAAAGAAGCACTTGGGTCAACATGTTACAGTTCAACAACATTTGCCACTTATGGATCAGGAGGGAAAAATAAAGGTTGAGCCAGTTGCTATATTAGACAGAAGGTTGGTAAAAAGAGGCAATCAGCCAGCGACTCAAATACTTGTACAATGGTCGAATTCATTCAAGGAAGATGCATCGTGGGAGAACTGGGCATTAATCGAGAAGAATTTTCCAAATTTTCAGCCTTGAGGACAAGTCTGTTTCGAAGGGGGAAGAAATGATACAAATTGTAATAAAGTAGTTAGTTAGAAGTAAGGAAATGGGTTTTCGGCAGTTTGTTAGGAGTTAGCAGATTTTCAGAAGTTAGTTGAGATATAGAAAAGTTAATTAGCCGCCTAAGAGTTGAGAAGTTTAAAAGAAGAAAAACAGAGCTGAACAGGGCATGTAAGATTTTTGGTTAATTAAGTTGAGAACAAACTCTTTCTTTTCCAAAGTAATTCGATCTTCTTCTAAACTCGATTTCTATCATTGCATGATTTTTGCATTAAGCAACTAACTTAGGGTTTTGTTCATAATTTGTACAATTTGGATTTCTTGCAAAAATACCTTTCAAAGTGTTTTTCATAAACTGTTTTCATTTGAAATAAATAAATAAATATATATATATATATATAAACATTGGTAGGTTTCCTAAAGAATGCCTCTCAAAAGGGCATTGTAGTAAACTTGTAATTTCTCACATGTTGTTTATGGGAAGTTTTTTCTAATTAAATATTTTGATATTTTATTTTTAAAGGGTTTTTTTATTAAGTGTCTCAAGCTCTTTTCAAAAAATATATATATTTTTGAAAAAAATTCATTTTTGAAAAGTATTCAGCTTTAGGAAGTTTTCTAAAACTATTTTGTAAATCGTAAATATTTTAGTACCTTACCTCGTAGCATAGTTGTAAGTTTAGTTGTTTTTATCCTTCATATTTTTATTTGTTTGCCTTTCCTTACTTGTTTACATGCTTTTGCCACTATACATTCCTAAGAGATTCAAGAAAAAGTATTTGAAATATTTTAAACTTTAACACACGAACCTAAGATGACGAGAGCATGCCAATTGTTTAGTACGGCGATAAAGGGTGCCTAACACCTTGCATTCTCGTACCTTAGCTCCCTAGCCAAGTTAATTGATGATGAAGGACTAGTACCATTTATTTGAAGTCACTTTTTGTTTCCTTAGATTTTTTAAAACCAAGTGGCGACTCAACATTTGTTTCGTGAACTAATGCTCCTCTTGAGAGGTCATTTGAATTCATAGTAGGCTATTAGATTTGTGGAAATCAATAAAGGATCCATTTGGTTAATACCACAAATTCGGTTTTTATACCAAGAACAAGCCAAGATTTTCTAGGCATAAAAATTTCTTCGGAAGAATAACCCCGCACTTACTGTGCCTTTTTGTTTATTATTTATGGTTATTTTGAGCCTCAGTCCTATATAAAAGCATGTACGCAAGAAAAAATCTCATTGGATGTAAGTAGGTTCACAAAGTTAAAACTCATTTTGATAGTTTTTTAGAGTGCTATAAGGCCAGATTAGTTGCAAAGGGTTTTCTTCATGAGTGTAGGGTTGATTATGAGAAAATATTTGCTCTCGTGGCTAAAACAACAATAGTTTTTACTCTGATTTTTGTCGCCATATGTCGTCAGTGGCCTCTTTTCTTAATATATGTCAAGAATGCTTTCTTTATTGGGATTCTCTACGAGCAAGTCTATGCATATCCTCCAAGAATCCTCATTACACTGGCTATGTTGTCGCATTCGTTGTGCCTTTATGTTTTAAGCAATCTACTCATGCTTGATATGAGTGTTATCTAACAGGCTATTTTTATCCCCATTGGTTACAACCCAATTACTAATGATTCATTACAACCCTATTACTAATGATTCTGCTCTTTTCCTCTGCCATACTAGTTATTATATGTGGTCGATATAATTTTCGGATGTTTAACAAAACCGCCAGAGTCTATAATTGAGTTTGTTTTTTTGTTTGGCTTGGGTAGCCTTTTTTGTCTTGCATATATCATTGCATTTTATTCCTCTTGTGTTAAGGCCCAATCTAGTAGCCAGCGCTTGCCAAGCACTCGAGCGCTTAGCTTCCAGTAACAGGCGCTCATTAGGCGCTCGCTAAGTGCTCGATCGCCTGGCTTCCAGTGGCAAGTGCTCGTTAGGCGCTCACCAAGCGCTCAAGCGCTAATATCTCTAACGCCCAACTCCTTTTTACAGTAGCGAGCACTTGTGGGACGCTAGCTAAGCGGTTGAGCGCTATTTCTCTTAGGAGACCTTTAAGTTTCCTAAATGTCAGTGCTCGCTTCGCATTTTTAAAGAGCTCGAACGCTGGGTCCTCAAAGAGTCACCTTAACTCTTCAGTAGCCAGTGCTCGATAGGCACTCATAAGGCGCTTGAGCACTGGTATGCCAAAGGCCACCTTGTTTTTTTTCAATGTAGGGCACTCTTAAGGCGCCTATTAGGCGCTTGAGCGGTGCCCCTTGAAAAGAGGCTTGCCTTTTTCTCCAGTGTAGGCTGCACACCAAGCGCCCGTTGAGCGCTCAAGCGCTTCATCAACGCTTGAAAGGCGCTTGCTTGGTACTTGAGCGCTTCATAGCCTTAGGGTTTTATGGCGCTCGCTAAGCACCTGCGGCATGCTCGAGAGCCCTGGCGCTAGTGCAGGCGCGCTAGCACGCGCTTGCTAGGCACTCAAGCATCTAGACCCAGTTTTCTGTTGTTTTTCCTGCTGAAACCCTAGGAGTATATAATAAGCATCTTTTATTTCGTTTTTTAGGGTTAGAGAGTGTTTGGTGAGCATTTATCGAGAGCCATTAATGCATTGTTACTAAATCTTCTTGCTCATCTTCCTTAACACTCTTTGGCAGCAATCTAGGTGCATTCTTCATCTTTTAGAGTGTAATCATAACCTAAATTGTGTAGTTTTTCACATACATCATTTCATCATCCATTTCATACATTCTCTCATATACGTGTTCGGATCATATCGGAGCCGTTGGCTTACGAGGATCGAGAAGTTGAAGCTTTTAGAATCTATGGAATCAAGAAAGAGCTCAGGGAGCTAGCTCAAGAAAAGAAGTTAGGTCATCGTTTGGATAATGGGTGTAATTCCTTTGTTCTTCTTTCTTGTACCTCATTGATTCATAATGAAAAGTTTTTGCAAGTTGGTATCGTGGTTTTTATCTCGGGGTTCTACCCAAAGGTTTCCACATTATATCTCTTGCCATCTTTCATGGTTGTTTGAATCTTTTATTTTAATATAATTTGTTTAACTTACCGTAGATTAACCTATTCAACCCCCTCTAGCTTTAATTGGTTCCTCATAGCATTTTTCAACATCTATGTCTGGTACATTGACACATGATCTATATTTATACCCTATAATATAAGAAGAGGCATCTGCTTCACTATTAATTAATTCGGTGAGCCCTTTTTTCTATTCCATTTTTGTCCTTCGTTCTTTTTTTATACTAGAATGAGTTTTATTTAAACATTTTCTATCAGTATTTAAATTCAAACTCAATTAAAAAAAAGATTGCCTGTTACTATTTATTTTGTTAGTTACTTTTTGTCATTTAGTTTCTTTTTTGCTCTCTAAGTATTTTTGGTTTTTTATTTCTTAGTTAGGTTAGTTTAGCCTTCAAAACAATAATAATAAAAATAATATTACTGTGAGAACGTTGACCACAACACATTCGCATTAAATACATGTGAATCAACCACTTAAGTCCCTTCAATTTCAATACAATATAAATTGTACATATCAATTGACTATTTTAGCCCAATTTTTAAACTTTATTTTCGTATATTTCTTTATTCGTTTGAATTTTTACTATTTATAAAATGGGTTTTATTTTAACATTTTGTGTTGTTGCACTCAGTATATTCTACTTTTCTACAGAAATATTTTTTATTATTTAATCTACACGTTTTTTAAAAGAAAACATAAAATGACGAGAACTTGGCTCTATTAATTTTGTCTTATTTTCGTTTCCTTCCAACTTTTTATATATTTCGGCCTAAATTTCTTTGGGCTAAAAATTATAAAAATATAATATTTTTACTAAACCGCGACAAAAACACAAAAAAAAATGAATATAATAATTTTACTAAATGATAAAAAAACACTAAAAACAAAAATCAAATCAAATAAGTTGCCCTTTATTGAGTTCCTTAGATATGTTTTCCAAAAAAAATATAACAATTGGACTAAATCACGAAAAATTCAATAAAAATAAAAATTAATAAAATAAATAAACAAATAAGTCATTATCCTAAACAATGTATTTATAAAAATTAGTAGCTATAAATTATTCACAAATATAGTTTTTATTTTTATGTTGTAAAATGTTTTTACTATAATAAAGTGTAGTAAGGATTTGTTTATTTGTAAATAGCACAAATTGCTTTGTGGAACTATAAATAAATGATGGTGATAATATTAATATGTTTATAACGTATGTATTGGTAAATAATTTTTCTTTAAATTCATTGCATTTATGATTTTTATGTATAAACCCACATAACGGGCCCGAGCAAATAAACTCAAGTAAACGTGCAACGCACAGGTTGACACTAGTAGTCTTGTAAAATCATCAGATGTATGTGTCATATAGCATTGAGTGGACCAATATAAATAAAAGTTCCCCATGTGCCTAGCTATGTCACTATGAATTAAAAAATGGTCAACTATCTCCTCTGCCCACTTGCACATCCAACACCAACTAGGCAAAAATGAACCAGTCACGACCTAGGCCGAAGGGGGTCAACAAGTATGCCCAGCCAGTAGCAACGCTACTAAGGCTTAATTGGATCAAAGTGTTGTGCACCAGTTAAATTTTGAGCATTTATCCTATAACCGCGTGCATAACATGATTATTGGCTATTGATTATGGATTCTTTATCCATTCATTATACCCAAGCAAGTAAGTTCTATGTTTTCATTCTATGATACAAAAGCTGAAATGTAGACCTTCAAACTCTCTCCTTGATAGGAGGTGACAAAATAAGAGGTTGAGTGAGATATTTCTTAATGATTTCAAAGGCCCTCTGGGGACGTGCCTCCCATCCAAACTCAACTTTAACAATCCAGAAAATATTTGTACTTTCTTGGCCAAGTTAGAAATTAACCTTCTAAGAAAATTCAACTGGCCAAAGTAAAATAGAGTACAAAAGCTAAATACCCAGTAGAAGTACATTCCGATCCAACTAAGAACAGTGACATATATACAGTTGTTTTGGGATAATCAAACCAAGTTCCAAGCTACAGAAGTGTCAAAAGAATTTTTCTTCTTTTTTGTACGGCAGAAAAACGAGATTGGTACTAGGGAATGGCTCTAGCTGTGAGTAGGTAGGATCTTGTTTCTAGATCTCTTGCAAATTTCTTTTAATTGACTTAAACTGTGAAAAGCTTCTAGACGTACAATTAGTTTATCAAGGGCCTAGCAATCACCAATAATCCGAACTTTATAATTAGACGGTTCGTTTTATACAAGCAGAAAAATCCAGCCATAGTAATCCATTTTTTTGTGAAACAAGGCATACAGAAAGCAAAAGAAATTTGCAAGAGATAATCGTGGAAATATTCCAATGCATTACTTTGTGGGAAGGATAATACAATATGAAGCATATGACCAATAATATCATGACAGATGGTAAAAGTTCCAAATTTCCAATAAATTACGGTTCAGCCAAGCCAAAGAAGACAAGCAATTTCATAATATGCCATAGTAGGTATAAACCTGCTAGAGAAAATTCAACTTTTATATGTACTAGAATTTATTATGAAACCATTAACCTAGCTAATGCACATGCTGCATGCATGTCTTATGAGTGAAAACAAATAATTATGAGCAAAGCAATACAATGTAAAATATTATACTTACACAAGGTGTCCTTGTCATGCAATCAGCTGTAACATATCCTAATGCGCATAACAGTCCATGCTGTGCTTCAAACCTAAAGAAATGTTAAAACAAAACTTACAGTGAGAAATACTGTAAAAGTCACCTCAAAGTAGATTTCAAACGTTGTTAGGGGAAAAGTACAAACCTTAACTTGTGTGCTCCAGCAACTGAAGAAATCAGTTCACTAATAAGATCAGGCAAAGCAGAGATAGGAAGAGCGTCAGAAGCAATCCCAAGTAAACGAGCTGCAGATTCACGAGTATTGATGTCCATGTGACCCAGTAATTGCTTTAACCACAAAATTTTTGTGGAATAGCGTGATGATATCATCTGCAAATGAGAATGAACGTTAAAAGGGACACATCTAGGAGATACAAGTTCAAGATAGCATAATAAACCCCTGAATTAACCTCAGGAAAATGAGATCCAATAGTGATTAGTGCCTCGGAGGCATTTGAATGCAATTCCACAGAGCCTTCATATGCCATAGCATGTTCGAGCAGCAAACACATCTTTTCCACTGAAGGCCAATACTCAGAAATTCTTTCTTCTTTCCTGTATTGTTCCACATCTGTCTCAAAGCACTTTAACAAAAACTTGATCATAGCCACATATGTTTTTGAAGGAAAAAGAAGCTTTCTCTCCCTTATTTCTGTGGAATCTAGCAGTTCTGGCTGCATTGTAAGAATATAATCTAGCATGTCCCCAATTTTTGGGTAGTTAAGATTGTTATAATCATTAACAGCACCCCTTTGATCTTTACCAGGAAACAAACCTTCAAGTGCCATTTCCCTACAACAACGGAATAAATAAGAGAAAAGAAAATGAAATATCATTTAGCGATTGTTCCCAAAAGAACACATCTCATAAAACATTACCAAATTTAATGTGTTTCATTAATCAAATAATATTTGAACAATGTCAATTGGCATTTGCATAACACAATTCTATGCAACTAAATTTACTTTTTCTGGTAAGGTATGTGGAAGTGTTATTAAAATTATTCAACAACATCACTATATTTAGATGAACATAGAATTTAATCCAAGTCCTAATCCCTTCAATTGGAATATGCACTGTTAATGACATTTACACAGTCAAAATTAGTCACCAAATCTCTCTAGACATGTTCCAATGTTGCTGCAAATTTAATCGGTGCCAGGAATTATAGTGCCAAGCTCACCATCAGCAAAAACATACATAGATTATTCTGTCAAATTTGCATTTTGATCAACCAAGAAATGCCAACTGAAGCTCATGGAATGGAGAGGACTGATCTTTTGTCAAAATCTTCCCCTGCATGTATGTGTTTGATTTTTTTTTTTTTTTTCAAATTGTTGTTCTGAGAACCTTTAACGAATAAGCAACCAGTCTATAGAGCAAAACATCTTTTTTTTGCATTATTTTATGCACCTGAACTGGCTTTGGCATTACAGCAATTAAGGGTGTACTTGTTCAATGTAACAACCATATCGCAGGTCGTCAGGCCTCTGAACTCTGAAGGCACTGGTCATGAAGATTTGGGCAAGTTCATGCCCAAGTACTATCCAACTACAACAATGATTTATTAAGAATAGCTGACATATTGGTAAATAAGTAGAAGAATCAAGAGCTAAGTGGCTCTGGTACACCTTTGGTATGGGAGAGGGGGAGGATGAGGACTCTACTAGCCGTATCTTGGATACTTCATGAAGCTAGAGACTAGATCCAGATGACATTTTGCTCAAGGCTGCAAAGGAGATTTAGACACAACTTCCCAACGGTACTTGAAAATTGGTAGAACCAAACATGTTTAGATGAGACAAATCAAATGAAAAATGTGTGTGAGAGAGAGAGAGAGAGAGAGAGAAACAAAAACAAAAACAGGGAGATAGTACTCTCTATTTCAATACTATACCAATTATTCAGTAAGAACAAGACCTAACAATAGTTTTATTGCTGGCTTCCATGGACATTTTCAGTCTTGACAGGTAATTTCCAATTCCCTTGAAAGGTAGAGATAGCATTAAAGATACTAGTTGAGGTCCTGAGGAGAAACCTCTAGTTAGACTTAGAGAAGAAGAGACGAAGAAAAAGAAAATAGAAGGGAGAAAGAAATATGAGTAGATAGTGTGAGTGAAAGAGAATTAAAGGCAGGAGAGTTCTCACCCTCTCTCACATGTATTTATATTAAATAGAGCCCAATTACACAAATACCCCTACAGAAGATGAATATAATTTAAAATTTTCCTACAATTTGGTGCATAAATGTCAGTCATTTTTTTGGACGGGCTTCTGGCTTTTCTCAAAAAAATAAATCACATTTTTTGTTTGTTTTAAAATTACATTTATAGGTTTTTTATATTTACTTTAGTTTATAAATTAACTTATTACTTATTAGTTTATCTATTAGTTAATAATTATTAATTATTATAAGTTTATATTTTATGAACTCACTTATGTTTTGACTTATTACTTACTAGTTATTATATCGTATTACTTGTACAAGTTATAACTTATAAATTATATTTACAAAGTAACTTATAAATGATTTATTATTATAAATATATGATTTAAATTATTATAAGTCACTTTGTAATTGTAATTTAATTTTTATACACTTGTTTTTGTTTGTATATAATAAAAATGAAAAAAAATACAATAAGGTTGAACAAACACTTCAAGTAAATAAATGTAAGCTAGAAATTTTATTATTTAACGAAAAGTAATGATTTACATTATCATTTACAAACGTACAACTTTTGTCACGCCCCGTCCCCAGGGGCCCGTGAATCAACCCCCAACGATCTGATATTGAAAGCCAATTAATCAAAAATCAATTGTTTTAAAAAAAAGATAGTTGATTAATTGGCTTTCAATATCAGATCATTGGGGGTTGGTGTTCACGGCCCCTGAGGATGAGGTATGATAACTTTCTTTAAAAATAATAGAGAAATTACATCATGGGCTCAAACCAGGCCAGAGCAACTGGGGGCCATTTCCTAGGGTTGTATACCAGGACTGCAGGCTGGGCTCCGGGCCGAGCTTCGGGCTTGGGCTAATGGGCCGAGCTCGGGTTAGCCCACGGGCTCCAAGGGGCGTAATTTTAAATAGCAGTAGCGGTTGCCGTGATGGTAATGGTGGTGGTGATACAGTTTTGGGGCAAAACGTCCGTAGCATAACGGTAGCAGTTACCGGAGTCGTGAATTTTTTTCTTTTTTACACAACTCACTTGAATTTAGACGATACGCATGTTTTTATTTCAAAATTATATTTATTAGTATTTAAAATAGTTTTGGTGAATTTTATTCACTTTCTAGACATGATCTAATATGTGTCTTAATTTTTATAGTGGTTTTAATATATTTTTGAAAAATAATACATCATTAAACATATAAGTTCAATGTAAAACAACCAAGATCTAAAGATTTTACGTTTATATGGATTTTGAACAAATATTTTAAATTTGTTTTTGAATTTTTAAATCATAATAGTAAAAAACTAATGCAACATTTAATATATGAATTTAGATTAAAAAAACTAAACCAAACTAAGCATTTATCCCAATCAATTGAGGCGGCGACATGAAAACTTTTACACTACTCTGTTAAAAGCCATATCTTTAGTTAGTTTTAATAGGTTCATTTCTTTTCATAATATCGCATCCCATGTCAATTTAAGCATATCCCTTCCCTTACTGTTTTCATTACTGATGATCATATCGTTTTTTCTTACTACAGCATCAATCGGTCTACGTTATATGTGTTCAAACCACCTTAATCTATTTTTTCTCAACTTATCCTCAATTGGTGCAACTCTTACCATTCCACGAATCTTTTCATTCCTAATTGTATCTATTTTAGTCTTACCACGCATCACCTTAATATTCTCATTTCCGCAACACTCATCTTATTTATGTGATCTTTTTTAAAAGTCCAGTATTCTGTCCCATATAAAATCACCGGTCTAATAGCTGTCCTATAAAATTTCCTTTTAATCTTGCAAGTATCTGTCGATCACATAAAACTCCAGAAGCACTCCTCCACTTGAGCCAACCAACTTTGATTCTATGGGTTACATCATTTGCAACCTCTCCGTCTTTGTTAATAATCGAACCTAGATAACGAAAATATTTACTCTTAGATATCTCTTGATTTTGAATATTTGCTTTTTCACCATTAATACTTCTATTACTGCTAAAATTTTATTCTATATATTCAGTTTTGTTCGTACTTACAAGAGTTAAAAATTTTAAACTTCGTATAGATATAGAATAAGATTTTTTTAAAAATTAAAATTTTTGACTTTTTTAAGAAAAATAAAATAATAATTAAACATTAAATCTACAAATCTGATTTAGAACAATCAAAACCTAAATATTTTAAACTTAGTTTGCAAATTTGCATAGACCTTGAATAAGTAATTTGAAAAGTATATTTTTAAAAAATATTATAAAGTAATACAACATTAAATATATGAACCTAACCTTAAACAAACAAGATTTAAAGATGCTAATCTTATTTTGCATAGATCTTGAATTTTTTTCAAAACAACAATAAATAGATATTTTTGTATTTTTAAAAGTCAAAAAATACCAAAAACTAGGTAATTTCACAAATCAAGTGTCACCCAAGAATGAGATTTTTGGTTGTTATGAAAAGCTTTTTGGTGAAAGGAGTGAAAGAAATTGCGCCCAAAATGATTTCAATTGATTCACAGTCTAAAGAGCCACTGTAGAGGCTGTAACGACCGTAGCGGTACCGTAACGGGCCTTTACAACAACCGTAACGGGTCTTTACGGCAACCGTAACGGTCTTTACGTGTGTAGTTTTTCATCACACTACTAAATCGGCCGTAATGGGTATCGGGTGGCACTGAAACCTATACGTAACAGCGTTGCGTAACGGTAACGAACAATTTTTAAAACTATGTCAAGGGTAAGCCCAGGCCCAACCCATACATACTCGGGCTCAGGCAGAGCTTAAATAGTAATGGGCCCGGGACGGCTTCAAGCGACCCACGGGCCCAGGCCCATTTTACATCCCTAGAGATCATCTTTGACACAAGAACATAGGTTTTCTCGTAATCAATTCCAAATCTAAGTGAAAGACCATGGCCACAAATCGTACCTTGTATGTCTTAATTGTTCCTTGTGTTGTTTGCATAATAGTGAACGGACCACTGGTTTCTTTCCTTCTAGAAGAGATACTAACTCACAAGTGCCATTTTTCTTCGAAGCTTTCATCACCTCTACTGTATTCTCATTCCACTTAGGATCAGTGAGAGCTTTCTTCTAGCGCTGTGGAATCGATATAGAAGAAAGAGAGGAAAAATGCACGATATGAAAAAGATAAGGAGTTATATGAAACAAATTTAGGTATGAGCTATTGAGTACATTTCTAACTATTTTTCTGAGAGCGATAGGAAAATGAGTCATCAAGAGCAATAGTTTGAAGAACATTACCACCTAAATCAACAGATGAATCTAAAAATAGTTAATGAATCTTGGCAAGTTGAGACATAAGTATTCTTAACTTTTTGACGTTGAGAATAACTCCTAAAATCAAACCTATCTTATTGTACGCCAATATCTTACTTGATGCATCTCTCAACAAATGCTTCATTTCACTCTCATTGTGAGTTGGATTAGGCATGAGAAATAAAGATATGAGACGGATCCCAAACATCATAATGAATAATCCTAAGGGGAAAATCACTTCATTTATTAACTCAAGCATAAAAATACTATTTGTGTTTTGCAAGTTCACAAGCATCGCAAATAAAACTACCTTTAGGATAATGCCTAACTAAAATAGGAAAGAAGTTTTCCAAAAATCCCAAAAGATGGATGCCCCAAATGTCTATGCCACTAATGTAATGGCCATAGGGTGGAAAAAAATTACAACAAAAGAGCCTAGCAGAGGTGGAAGAGAGGAAGGCAACATAGAATCCAAAAGGTATGGACCACCATGTGATCTACCCCTACAAATTGTTCTCCTTGTAGCCAATTCCTAAAAAACACAATGAGTAGGGGAAAAAAATTACTGAACTATTTTAAAAACTAGTTTAAGACAATTAACAAGAAAATTTTGGACAAAAAGTATAAAAGAAAGAGAAACGGATGGAGAACAATGAGTGGAATCTTTTTCGGAAAGAGACAATAAAGATCTATCGACTACTCTTATTTTATCCTTTCCACATGCTGGATGGAACATGCATAGGCCTCTTCCAAACTGAAAAAAGGAACTCGAGCTAAGACTTGAACCTAAATCTGATCCTAATCCATATAAAGGCCAGCGAGAAATTCATAAACTCGCCCTTTCTCTACCGTCTGTTGAAAAGTACTTGTGTTCTGAGAGCATATAGCTTGAAAACCCTAAAATAGTAATCAAGTTTTTAATTAAGTTCATGTCACAAACAACTCAACTCAAAAGAATGCTCACAAAGAGACTTATTCTAATATAACCGGCGAATTTCTTTCTCAACTCATAAGCATGTGCATAATTACCGGTCTATGAATTTGCTTGAGCTATTATAGACCAAGTCTTATGAGCTATATCAAGCATTAAAAAAGCACGACTCAAAGAAGCATGCATTGAGTTAAGTATGAGGATGCCATGCCTCTCTAGTAGTTCCATATATTATTGGATCCTTGATAGCTCCAGAATATAACCAGCCATACCACGAGCAGTTATAGCCAAATTAAATAAACATGACCAAATCAAATAGTTGGTACCATCAAACTTAACAGCACAACTATAAGAGACAAGTTGTTGCCAAGAGTCCCAGCACTATTCAATATATCTGCCCCACTGCTTGTCGAAATTTTGTTCTCTTCTTCCATGCCTTCAAAAGATATCAAATACAACTCCACCAAAAATCATAATTGGTCCATGGTTTTAAATATTGCCGATACCATTACATATCGGTCGTTGCGTAATGGTATCTAAGGCATACGATTCGAATACGCACTCTAGTATCGAAGTTGTGGAAAATCTCTAAAGTATCAACCGATTCGACCAATACGTATCGCGTATCAATGCCGTATCGGTCTGTACTGGTCGATACTCCCAATACATGACCCAAGACAACCCACCAATTTGACTCCGCTTTCCTCTTGAGAAGTCTATCTTCGTGTTCAAAGCTAGGTGTCAAAATGTTCTTTTTACTCTGATTCAGTCAAAATGCTAATTAAAAATACTTATAAACGTTCAATTTGTAGTAAATAAATTTAAGATATGCTTTTGTCATTTACTAGCACTTGAAAAAAAATTACAAGCGCAATTACCGATTCCCGTTACAGAGTAACCAATTCTTCTAATACCAGTTACACGATACTGCGATTTAAAATCCTGATTTACTTCCAAGATTCTACCCAAATCAGAAAGAATAGAAGAAAATCTAACCAAATCTGTCATACCCCAAAACCCGGGTCACGTTAATCATCCAAAAAAAATCCGTTTTGAGATATCAAGATCCATCAAAACCACCCGAGCCAATACGGGTCAAGAACGTAAATGAAAGAAAGCTTAAAACCTTCAAAAAATGAACCTCCAAGGGTTTATTTTATGTAAAAGAACAGCCCAAAAGAATAAGGTCACGGTCCTCAAGAGTGAAGTTTTAAAACAAACAAACAAAATTTTCAGAAAATTACCCCGACCACTCGATTAGTCAAAAGACTGCTCGAGCGGTCCTTGCTTGTACACTGTTTTTCCCTCAATTTGCAAAACAACCGAGTATGGTTTGCCCGCTCGATCGGTCTCTAGACCCTTTTTCACGACCCATTTCTAAGAACGGCGTCTGTGACAGACCAGTGAGTTAAAAACCCACCCGAGACCTCTTAATTTGAAAACTTTTCAGAAAGCTTTGGAAACAACGTTCTTTTTTTTAAAAAAAAAAAAAATTCAAACTTCTCCAAAGCTCACTAGTGCATGAATCAAAAATGTTTTCACATCATCATATTCATAGGTACATCAAAAGAGATAATTGCAAGCCAACAAAAAGAAAGTAAAAGAAGAAAAACACGATGCATCCACTCCAGCCAATTTGTTTTAAGCGTCACCTGAAACGTGATTTTAACAAAAATATTAGCAAAACTAATGTGAGTGCATAGATGTATGAGTTATTACTTGCTTTCCATTTTTAAAATGATGTCCAAATAATCGATTTTACCAGCAATCTAAGGAGCTACCCCACAGTGGAAAATGATCATTTTCTAGTCACCCAGCCGTGACCCGTCGCCCTTATTACATCACTTCGTTGGTATACTTTATCGTCCCCCAATAGCCGGAACACCATTTATACTATCATTCTTACCTTTATAATATCACATTTCCATAATCATATTCAACAATATAATTGTAGTGCACATTAAGATCGTTATAAAGCGGTAATCGAAAACTCAATTAACTCAGATATCAGAAGACTCACCTGACTTTCATAAGGTTTGATAGTGATTTTCAAATTCTGAACAATAAGTTAAGGGTAAATTACATTAACCTCCCTTGAGGTATCTGATAAATACAAAGACCTTCCCTGAGGTATCTGAAATGACACTGACCTCCCTTGTCAGACATATCAGGTGGACGGCGTTAACTAAAAAAATCATTTTACTATTTTACCCCTATAAAATTAATATTTTATTATTTAAAAAATAAAAAAACTAAACCCTAATCTACCCCAATTCCTAATCTCTCCCAGATGCAATCGTAATTTCCCCCTATTCCTAATATCTCCCAAATGTAAATCTAACCAATTGCAACCCTAATCTCAAAAACGTCATGGAGAATGAGAAGCAAAGAACCACCAGAAGAAATATTCTAGCAAATTGAAACCTTCCATACCCGTGTGGCCTTCTTTAGTGCTTTTGTTTTGGAAATATTAAAGCTTGATTAATGGATCTTGATAGTTATATATATATATATATATAAAAGATGTGAAGAAAAAAAGAATTGGGAGTAGAAAATTTTGGAAAATCATAAGCCTGGGGTTGCGTTGCTGTTTCTTTCCCAGAGAATCTATGAGAAAATTGTTGTGAGGTTAAAGTATGGGTTTCAGATTCTTCCGCCATTAAAGCTCTCTATTGAAACGGGTGCCACGGTAAATATCGAAACTGTTCCTCTCTGGGATGCCGTGTCTGTTTTGCTGGGTGCAAGATGAGCCGCCACAAGTGAGGATGAGGCAGCGGTGGTGCAAAAAGCCCCAATTTTCTAGCAGGGAAGATAAATCTGTGTTTTTTTTTTTTTGATTAATTTTTGAACAAAACATTTTTGTTGATTTCATTAGTCGTGCTGTTGAGATAGATGCATTTGAAGATTGTTTACTGGTTGATGATACACAGCTTATTGAGAGAGAAACGAGTCATTAAATAAAAGAAAGGGTAATATAGACATAAAATAAAAAATATTTGCTAATCTCAGCAAATTCTGTTTTCTTACTTAACAGTCAACTAATGGTAACGGAAGGACTAATTTGAAATACAAAAATGAAGCAAAAGGGAGGTCAATGTCATTTTAAATATCTCAAGGGAGGTTCTTGTATTTATCAGATACCTCAAAGGAGGTTAATGTAATTTACCCATATTTTATTTTTAAAATTAATTTATAAAAAGTATAAACTCTAAAACAAAATTCCATTGTAATATACCTTTAACGGTACAATCTTTGTCTAATGTTTTGGGGCTACAACTGCATTACTATTCAAATAATCTCCCGTAAGATCTTAACAATGTACTAGTATCATCGGTTTTGGAATTTAATTGTGCTGATTTCAACAATTAAATTTCTAAAGTACTAATTTTAACCCTATTTCTCTCCCACCATAAATCGCTCCTCTCTACATTTCAGACCCACTAATTACAGCAAACTTGTTTATCGCCACCACTACTGCCCTTTTCCCATACCCAACTACTACCATCGTTATATTCCACCAATCTCCACAAAATATATAACCGGATATGTAAAGAAACTAGTGAATTGCCCGTGCCCATAGGAATTATCAAACATAATCTGACAATGGTAGCATACTAACGGTACACATCAATGGTGGTGGTGCAACGATGGTGCATAAAGAGAATTAGGGGGGCAGAGATAAAAAATGGGTTTTGAATTAGAGGGAGAGAAGAGAGAGGAATTTGAAATAGATTTGTTTGAAGGAGAGGGGAAATTAAGTTGTGTTTGTCAAGAGAGAGAGAGGAGAAATGAACATGAGTTAAAAATGATAAAATTAATATGAACTCTAAAATTTAAACTTGAATTAATCTCATTTGTTTTCTTCGAAATGTGTTAACAAGAGATAGAATATATTTTCAAAAAGGTGGGATTTTAACCATAAGATCTAAGCTTGAATTAACCTCAATCGCTCTTTCCAATATGAACTCTGAAATTATTTTTTTTTTCATAAAGTGTTATCTAGATGTATCAAGTGCACAACGAACGAGAGACAAAGAAACTATATAATTATATGCGTATCTCCGTGAGCACGCACTTATACACATACATACACTATATTTTGCATCACACACGTGACAATATTCAAACAATATTTGACTTATTAACAGAAAAGGCAAATCAAATGATAATATTTTGGATTTGTGTTTAAGGATAATAAATAAGAAAAGAGGAGGAGATAAAGAGATAGATAGAGAGAGAGAGAGAGAGAGAGAGAGAGAGATTAAAGTTTTTGAAAAAAGAAAACTATGTGATTAAAAAGCGTGAGCTAGCTTTATTTTTTTGGGTCCGCACGAAGTTATGTTTTCCATTTATAATATAGCATGTATTAGCAAATAGCCCCTGAATAAAGGTATATTCCTATATAATTTATTCCAAATATTAATTTTAGATAATAATTAAGAGTAAAAAATAATTATGAACATCATCATACTAAAGAATTAACTCAATCACAATTTAAAAGGCTCACTAATGCAATAATTATTCAGAGTTTGAGTATGGTCACCCGTCACCCATAAACTCTGATATCAAGTCACAAAATAAAGACAACAAAGGTAGGTGCAGTTGTGGCTCAACAAAAAGCCTCAGAAAAGAAACTCAAATGCACTGCAATATTAGAGAGACATGATAGATTTTATAAGACTTATATTTATTTTGTTAAAGTGGCAATGTGACTATCAATTATTAGGTATCATAAAATCATTGTACCTTTAAGATGAATTTATTAAAAGTTACTCCAATCAAAGGCGTTGAAAAGCTCATTGTCATTTAAAATTTGAATATTTTTGAAATTGTTAGTAACTCACAAAAGGTCAATGTAATTTACCCAATTTTAAGTTAATTCCAAGCTTTCAAGTTTCATTTTTTTCAAAAAATAAAAATAAATAAAGCTTGCAAAGTTTGAACCACTTTTTTTTTTGTTATTGTGGTATGTGTGGACGTGCGTCTAATCTTCATACTGAGCTTGAAGAAACCCACCCGTGTGGTTGGAAATCCAAAACTTTATTTTGCGATGTTTTAGGTGATAATGCCATTAATTTATTTTGGTGGGTATAGAATGATATATTAATAGTTGATTTTTAATAATGAAAAACCAATTATACGTTAGATTTTTTCTGGAATATTCGTCTTTGCATTGATCTTTTTACAAAGGTTTTTGTTGTTTTCCTCCTCTCAGGGGAGTTTCTCCATCTCTTGTTGTAATAGGTTCTCTCTCCTGTTGCTCTTACACAATTATAACCATTAGCTTTTAAGATTTCAACTTAAATGTGCAAAATGGGACAAACATCACATCAAAACCCTTGTAAAATATACTATATATGTATTCTAGCGAATTGCGCTCGTCTAAAGACCATTTTCAATATAAGTTAATGCTAAGATCAACTTTGGACAACAATCAAGATTACAAAATTATTAAGGGCATAACATACTAAAAAACCAATCCAAACACAAACTAAAGAAATCATAAATAGAGCAACATATTTGGGGTTTAATAGGCTTACCCACAACCTCTAACAAGTCACAAAACAATGACAATAAAATAATAGGCTTTTTAGTAGGCTCACTCTAACCTCCTAACTTCACCAAGGGTTTTCATTAGGCTCACCCTTAATCTCAACCAAAAGCAAGAAAAAAATCACAATTGCCAACAAAATACTCTCTTTTTTTTCATATAAGTAACATGAAATACTATCCTTTAGTTGTACATGGTTGTTATTATGGCTTTTATCAGAATCACATTAATCTATAATCCAATAACTCTGAAGAAAGTGATCGTGTAGAGAAGGATCAAGAAAGAGAAATCAACTAACCTTGTAAAGTGTGAGAAAATATGGAGTTGACCTTGCAGTGAAAGAAAGACCACCTAACAAAATAAAGACATTAAAATGAGACCAATATGTAGAATTCTATAGAATAAATAAATCGAAAAAGCCTAGTGCAACATGATTCATAGGCTTCTCTTCATGATTCATAGGCTTCTCTTTGATTCCTTTATTCTTAATATTCAGTTTCCATTTAACTTCTTACAAATTAATGAATGTTTCAGCAAAATTACCCATTTAGTTAGTTTCCCACTCAAAAAGAAGCATATGATATGGAATGTGCCAATCAACAACTTACCCACACCTCCAAAACAAAAACAAAAAATAACCCAAATTTGGGAACCATTATATACAACAAAAGCATAGAGTTTGGCGGATGCTAAACATCTACAACCTTAACATTCAACATCCTAAAACTTTCTACCACTTTTGACTTCTTTTACACAATCAATCACAGACAAGCACAATCCTTAACACTTACATCCTAAAACTTCGATAACTGATCAACGAGGCACATAATATACATTAGGCAAATGCCAGAGAAAGAAAAAAAAGTAACACAAAAGTTATTTGAGATGGTAGCACTAACATGTCTTATTTGTTTCGTAAAATTTCAAAAAAAAACGTCATTACTATTAAGTATTATTTTAATTTTTAGAGAATTTTTAAATTTTATAACGTCAATGATTAAATTTTATATTCGATCGGGCATAGCATGAGCTTTTTGCTAGTTAAATTATATTCAAAATACGTTTTGGGTAATTGCTAGTGTTTTAACACTATTGTATTGAGCATTTAAATATTCCCCCAATCATCTCTCTCTAAAAAGTCCTCTTATGTGTGCCAAATTACAATGTCAAACAAAAACTTTCTTGCCAACTCCAAATAACAACTTACCAATAAATGACAGAAATTCATCCCATGATAACATCAGCCACACTTCTTTGATCAAGCCAACTCCAACAAAGAAAATTATCAAACCAACCGTGGCAATAACCATGTTTGTCAATGTTGATATAGATAAATGATAAAAAAAACAGATCACTCCACAAACACAAAATCAAAACAAAGTTAAAATTCAGTCCATTCCTAGGGGGAAAAACCAAAATAAAAAAGAAGTTTAAAATTATTACATGATTATTTTTGGTACAATAAGTTTTTGCAACAAGGTTTAAAATCAATCCATAACTGCCCAAAAAAAAATCTAAAATTTAAAGAGAGAGAGAGAGATTGCATTCAGAATAAAATCATTCCACGAATGTACAGGAGAAAGACGAAGCCAATTTTTCATTTTACAGTGGTTTGGAAGCTTATCTAGGCGGTTTGGAAGGCCTCTTTGCTGCATACTTTTGGTATTAGGTAACGGAGTGATTACATTCAGAATAAAATCATTCCATGTGTCTTATCTCAACTAAAATTATATTCAACCATAATGGCAAGTTCCAAGGGAGACAAGTTGAGCTAACAAGTTGGCTGATTCTCGGAATGAGGATCAAGAGAGACATGGTTGCAAAAACTTTGATGCTATCATAGGAAGAATATGTGAAAAAAGTTCTGAACAGATTCGGTACACTGAATGCAAAAGCCTGTGAGTACGCCCTTAGCTAGTCACTTCCGACTTGCTAAGGATCAGTTATCTATGACTAAGCAAGGGTAGGAATACATGCAACGGGTTCCATATGTTGTAGTCGTCGAAAGCCTGATTTATGCTATGGTTTATGCTATGACTTGTATTATCAAATGCAGTGGGAGTCATCAAGCAGGTACATGAGCAATCAGGGAAAGCAGCATTTGGGGCAGCTAAATGTATTCTCAGATATTTGAGAGGTACCACGGGCGCGACCTTGTGTTTTAGACGAAATCCAATGGATTTACAAGGTTACGTGGATGTGAACTTAGGTGGTGAAACAGATCATAGAAAGAGTACTGGATGTGTTTACACTGAATGGTACGCCAGTCAGCTGGGTGTTTCAATTGCAGAAGATTGGGACTCTATCTAGGACAAAAACCAAGTATGTCGCCGTTACTAAAACCAGTAAGGAAATGACCTAATTATAGTGTTTTCGAAAACACAATCATTTCTCTTCTCTTCTTTTCTTTTCTTTTATTACTTAAGTAATATTTTCTTTTCTTTTCTTTTCTCCCCTTGTTTCCCAAACGGGCTGTTAGGAATTGCTTTATTCGCTCCAATTTCAACACAAACTCAAGCAAAAGTCAACTGGCTATGAGATTGGGTGGACTTAAGATGCAAAGGGTCTTCAATAATGCTCGCAATATAGGTCTACTTGTACTCTATCCAAAACTCAATGGGAACGTTATAGAAACTCACATTGACACGCTAGAAACACACTTCTCTTAAGTTGCATCTCACAATGCCACTTTTTTATAACAATTAACTTGTCTTCAGAGAAATGGGGACCAAACTTAAGAATGAAGTTTAAAGTTTCTTCATTTTAAGTTTTAAATGCATAATACCATTATCTAAAGTCACAATATTCTCAATGCTATCCTTCCTTAACTTTCGAGCCCAAGATTTCACATGGCATAAGGCCATCTTCTATTAATAAAAGACTCAACAATAGCCTATCTCCATTTTAGATACCCACTTATAGAAATTTCATGAGAATCATATGATTGCTGTTATACTCAATAGAGAACTTCTTAAGGTGCTTAGCTAATTTACCTCTTTTTTCCTCCTTGTTGAAAAGCCCCTTCCATCGTGCAATTGGATAGATACGATTTATCCCATTATTTGTTCATGGCCCATTTACATCCAAAACCTCCTCTTAGTTGTTTCCCGCTGTAGCACACTACTAAAGATCGCTCACATAAAGTCGATTCATGTGAGCAGGGGTCTCCAGATTTGATGGGGTAGAGCAAAAAGCTTCACCCTACTCTTTCCTCTGGGCTAGTTCACCACCTGCAACTCTAACACGGGAAGCTTCAACACCTCCATTAACTTGAGAACCAGTTAAAAATGAAGATTAAAAATGAAGACAATGACCCCCTCCGAACAATAATGTTGTGAGTTTCCACGGTTCCAAAGTTGCTTCGCTTCGTACACATTCTCAAATCACAAAAATCTTTTATATTGATCTTAAAATTATCTTCTACTCGATGATCCGCCATCAAATTTGTAGGAGAATCATGTGAATGCTCATTCTTGTTTCAAAAAATTGTACTCCGAGAAAGACCATGGTTGAAAATTTGATTATGAAATAAATCCACATGAAATTCTGTGTATTTCGTTGAACGAATTGTCTTAATCCTAGATTTTTGTGCATTGAATCACAAAAAAAAGACCTAGAATCTAGTGAGAAAATAAACCCTATTTGCATCACATTGCTATACGTCCACCACCCAGTTGAGAGATTGGGTGGCTTTGTAATTGTTGGCCTCCTCTACACAATGCAGAGTGAACACCCAAGTGGCTCCTAGAGAGACTGGAGGGGTAGCTTCAGTTGATGCCACTAAGCTTTTGGCCTCACGCGGCTCCACTCCTGTTCTCGGGCTTTGTTTGATCTCTGCCATCTCTATCTCTCTCACAAATGTGCCTAAGGATTTGAATCTTGATGATCTGTGCAGTGAGAAACAACACAGAACTCAAGAGGAGAAGCTCTTTTTATCAAAGTTTAGCGGCAAAGAATTCAAATAGCAGAGGAGAGTGGAAGAGTAGATGAAATAGGGCTTTCCCCTCTCTAGCGCCTAAGCTCCCTCTTACTCTCCCATAGTAAACTAAGTGTTACCTGTCTGCTGAGTTTGCACCAGAAGAAATCGTCGTGATATTATGGGCGGTGGACAATTTTTGCAATAGGTTCTTTCCACAAAATTGTTTTTTGCGAAATAGGAATTTGAGAGCTGATCGAAGAGAAGTGGTAGTGCACGGGCAGAATGAAAGTAATAGCTCGTCAACCCTCTTTTTAAATAGTCTTCATTAGCTGCAACCTGTTCACCGTTGCAGCTTTAAATCCAATGTATCCCGGTAAAGGATTTTTTTGATAAGTAGCAATGCATTTATCGAATTCAAAGTGAACTCAGCCCGGAATTGCTCCGATGTAATCAATTTTTCGTAAGGGTATTGAATAGTTACAGGTAAACGATTCACGTGGGATAAGGTAGTCATGATACTTTCACCAATGTACCTTGTAGCTTGTAGCTTGTAGCTTGTAGTCTTGTACTATTTGTTGACCGTAATTCATGAATCCAATTACCATAGGGAACATATCGTAAATATCTATAAAATTTTTATATTTGTTTCTTTCTCTTGATTGATGTGATCTTTTAGACAAGTCGTGAATATAAAATATTGTATTTCTTTATAGTGAAAGAAGTTGGGAAGAAGTTGTTAATAATAGATTCCCTAGTGAAATAAGTAAAAGAAATTTTCATCTATGATTTAATAGTTGATCAGCCTTGGTAAAGTCCATCTTGTTGTGATAGAAATGAACAAGAACAAATAAGTTTTAGTTAATGTAATAAAGATACCAATTATTGTTCCAAAAACTCTTCCTGCCTTACTTATTTCAAAAAGCTCCGGAATGAATATGTACCAAATAGAAATATTCCAACCGCCTAAGTAAATGACTATTACAAATAATGAAGAAACTAGCAGATTAAAATACGAAGCAACGTAAAATAAACTCCCCATATTTTGTGTACCATAGTCAGTAGCTAAATACGGATAAGGAGGCATAGAATACATATGGTGAGCTACAACAATAGTTAAAAAGCCTAACATAGCTACAACAATCTCCATTTTATGTGCTCAGACACTTATTAGGCTTCACATATCTCAACAATCTCCCACTTAGACATTGATCCGGCGCACAATCCGTTATAATCCATGTATTTAGTCTCCCATTTAATATTACAAATTTTGGTGTATTTTTAGGAAGCAATAGTGTTTTAGTGATATATGACTCTTTTTAGAAGAAAGAGATATTTATGTTATTTTTTAGTATATAAAAAGTAAGTAACCTTTAATTATAACCAAACCAAATCAAACCAAACTAAGCCTTTGTCCCAATTAACTCGGGTCATCTACATAAATCATTTTATGTCATTCTACTCTGTTAAGAGTCATATTATCAGTTAGTTTTAGTAAGTTCATATTATTTCTTAATACGGCATTCCATATCAATTTAGACCTACCCCTCCCCCTAGTATTTTCATTACTCATAATTTTGTCGCTTTTTTTACTACTGCATTAACTGGTCTACATTGTATGTTTCCAAACCACCTTAATCTATTTTCTTTCAGCATGTTCTCAATTGGTGCAACCCTTGTCACTCTACGAATCGTTTTATTCATAATTTTATCTTTTCTAATCTTACCACACATCCACCTTAACATTCTCATTTCCGCAACACCCATCTTATTTATGTGATCTTTTTTAACATGCTAACATTCTATCCCATATAAAATTGATGGTCTAATAGTTGTCCTATCAGATTTTTTGTTTAATCTTGTAGGTATCCGTCGATTACATAATATTCTGAAAGCACTCCTCCACTTGAGCCAACTAATTTTGATTCTATAAGTAACATTATTTGCAACATTTTCATCTTTGTTAATAATCAAACATAGATAACAAAAATATTCACTCTTAGGTATCTCTTGGTTTTGAATCTTCACTTTTTACTATTAATGCTCCTATTATTGCTAATATTATATTCTATATACTCAATTTTGTTCCTAATCACTCGAAACCCTTTTGACTCCAAAGTTTCCTACCGCATTTCTAATTTAGCGCTAACTCCACTCCTAATCTTATCCAATAAGACAATATCCTTAGCAAACAACATGCACCATGAAAAATCATTCTGAATATATCTAGTCAATTCATACATAACTAAACCAAAGAGATAAGAACTCAAGACTCAAAACCAATCCTTGGTGTAATCCTACTCTAATTGGGCATTCACTTGTTTCTCCTGCAGGTGATCTAATTGTCATGGTGGCTCCATCATATATGACTCTTATCACATCAATGTAGCCCTTTGTCACTTATTTTCTCTCCAAGCCCATCATATAATATTTCTAGGCACTCTATCATATGCTTTTCTATTTTATGCTTTTTCTAAGTATATAAAAACTATATGAAGATCCCTCTTCTTTTTTCTATACTTCTCTATAAATCTCCTTATTAGGTGGATTGCTTCTATAATTGATCTACCAGGCATTAAAACCAAACTGATTCTGTGACATTATTGTTAGCCTTAGACGATATTTAATAACTCTTTTTCATAGCTTCATCATACGACTTGTCAAAATTTATACCTCTATAGTTACTACAACTTTGAATATCTTCTTTATTTTTATAAATAGATGGTAAAATATGTTTCTCCAATCTTCAAGCATTCTCCTGGTTATTATGATTTTATTAAATAACTTTATTAATTAAGACACTCACACTTCGCCTAGGCATTTCTACACTACCACAGGGATACCATCTGGCCCAAAAGCCTTACCTAATTTCATTTTCTTCATTACAGTTTTCACTTTAAACTTTCTTATTCTACGATAGAACTTACTATATTTTCTAGTTTCATCCAAGTTATCAAATTCCTTTCATCCAAGTCTTTATATGTTCTTCGTTTAATAATTTCTCAAATTAAGTTCTTCATCTTTCCTTAATCTCCTTATCCTTCACTAACACTCTTGACTCATCGCTTTTTAGACATTTAACTTGAGTCAGATCTCTTCTTTTTCTTTCTTTTCACTTAGCGAATTTATAGATGTCTTCTTCCTCTTTACTATCTAATCTAGTATAATAATCATTATAAGTTTTCAATTTAGCATCTCTAACGGTTCTCTTAACGTCTTTACAAACTTATTTATAACTCATAAAATTATCCTTATTTCTATCATTTTGCCACCTTTTAAAACATTTCTTCTTTCCTTCTACTATGACTTGGACTTCGTCATTTCACCACCAAGTTTCCTTAATTATAAGCCATTTCCCTTTCGACTCTTCAAGAATTTCATTCGATATATTTTTAATATATTATGCCATTATACTCCACATAATATTAGTATTTTCTTCTAAATCTCATCTTATTTCTTTATACATTTTGTCCTTAAAAACCTCAAATTTCTCACCTTTAAGATTCTACCATTCAGTTCGTGAGGTTTTAATATCTACTTTCTCTTTATATTGCCCCTCAATGTGAATATCTAATACCATAAGTTCATATTGTAATGTCAAGCTCTCTCCAGAAATAAACTTTTAATCTTTACGTATTAAGCGTTCTATATTCCTAGTAAGGAAATAATCTATTTGACTTTTATGAGACTCACTCTTAAAGGTTATTAAGTATTTTTATCTCTTTTTATAAGAAAGTGTTACTTAATATAAGATCAAATGCAACTACAAAATCTAAGATCCCCTCTCCGACCTCATTTCGATCACCAAAACCAAATCCCCCATGAACCTTTTCATATCCTCATCGCTTGTTTCCTATATACCCATTGCGATCTCCACCTATAATTATTCTCTCCTACTGGTATTTCTTGGACCATTTCATCCATTTGATCCCAAAATTGTCCTTTAGTATTAGCCTCCAATCCTACCGGAGGTGCGTAAGCACTAATCACATTAATTATAGTTTCTCCATGCATAAGTTTAATTAAAATTATCTTATCTCCATTCCGCATAACTGTTACTGCATTATCTTGAATGTGCTTAGTTACTATTATTCCTATACCATTTCTATATCTCTCTTTCCCAGTATAATAGATTTTATACCATGTATTATCTATTTCTTTTGATTTCTCTTCTACTTATTTAGTCTCTTGTAAGCACACTATAGTAATTTTTCTTCTAATCATAATATCAACTAATTACATAGTTTTACCTGTTAAAATTCTTATATTCCAAGTTGCTAATCAAAGCCTATGGTTTCGAGCTAACTTCTTTATTTGCACTCATATAGGGAAGTGCGGGAACCCTTGCTCATTTTTCACTACACCCTAGCGCCGATGTCGTGCCCCTTGCCTATTTTTCGAAATGCCCGAAAGCAGATGCAACGCGCCGCTTAAGGGGGACACCTTAGCATTAACGCGTAAATTGTTTGGAATTCATGTTCATAGAGGTCTGAGGAGTTTTTTGACGTGCTGGTTGTCACCAATCCACCAAAATATGACCCATTCTTCTCAAGTTATCAATAATTAAGATGGCTTCCTTAGCAGCAGTCCAAGAAGAAAATTTTCACTTTAGAAGGAGCCTTGGGCACACCATACTCCATATAAGCCAATAAAGCCTTTATAGAGGGATACCACAAAAAACGAATCATTAAGAGCAGCAAGCCACGTCATAGAATCCTCAATATCTAGTCTAGGTGGATAAAGAAATAGAATAATATCCCTAGTAAATCTATCACCGACCCAATTTCCCAAGCTTGCATCGCTCTTCTGAATAAAGGATACTCAACCCATGCACCATAATCCCCGAACCAATTGTCTACCACAGGGTCTCCTTATCCACCACAATGCTAAATAGTCCTTAAAAAGCTTCTTGCATAGGTTTATGCCTCCCTCGTGTGTCAGACCAGAACCTCACTTTTCTCTCATTTTCCACTTTAAAAGCGAACCGAAGAAATAAAGATCCCCAAACCCACATGATGCCTTTCCACACCCCATACCATAAGCTCCTCTTATAGGTACCATAGACCCTCTCTACTCTGACACCCATACTTATCAACCAGAGCCAACAACCCGATTACATGAGTTTATAGGCGCAGGCGCAAGAAATTGGCACAACCAGTGTCCCTTTGGTTTGATAATGTTTAGGCATTTTTATTATTTAGTTTTAGTTTATATTTTGTTATTAGATTTTATTTTGCATTATTTAATTAGTCGGTATTATCTAGTTGTTTGGATCTATTTTAGAAGATAGTTATCCCTAAGATTCATTTTAATTTAGATAGGATTGCTATTTTTTTTTTATTCTTATCTTCTGCACTTCATTAGCTTATTTATATACCCTTAGCTGGTATCCTAAATCATTAAATGATTGAATAAACAAATAATTTTCTAGAATTGGTATGAATTCTAGTTCAACTCTAGGTGCGAATTCCTATGTTCCTTTAGGTGCAGGTTCCTAAAGGATTTTTTATAATTATCCTACATTACCAGACCAACTCTTTACTGGGGATAAGATCCGATCCCCTTCCTGATCCTAGTCCAATGTTCTACGGCCAACTGCCCTCCCAAACCTTCCCCCCTTGTAAGAAAAAATGCCCAAATTCTTGGGTTGCTCATTACTCAAAAAATTCTTTTGCGACTTCACCTCACCTCCTGACCCTCCACATAAAAGTTAGGCTCCCTTACTGAAAGAAGATTTGAGCCTACCTTTCCTAAGTCCATTGTCCAAAAACTTCAAGCCTAGACGTTTGGTTATGCCCCCCACTCCCATCTTACCCCATCTAATCCAAAACACTACCATTGGTGAGCTCTGCAGCTCTACGTGTTGTTGCCCCATACAGCTAACCCTTCTTACACCTTTTCTATCAATCAGATAATGAAGCCAACATTAATTCAAAATCCTTTACGTCTCTATTGCCACGGAGGCCGCAATAGGTAAACCTAGGTCCCAATTTGACCTAAATCTAGATTTCGCAACAAAAACAACCTCAACCCAACGTTACTATTATAGGGATTTCTCTCTCCCACCATAGATGGTTCTTGTAGTAGTTTCTTCATCAACCTCCACAAAAACCCCCCACAAAGTTCTCCTATGGCCGTAAACACATTATGGTCCCATGGATGTGACGGTAATGCCTTGATCCTCCCCCACTCTTCTTCTAGTCTACGAGATGCCTCCTTCTTTGAAGGGAGGATAAGAGAGAGAATGTCCCTCCCCCATGTAGGACCTCCGTATTGACCAGGGCAAGCCACTAGCGCAACATCCACTCCTTCACATATGTTGTGATTTAATCACCAATTCTTGAACGCATGCGGAAGCACAACAATAGACACACTAAAGAGAAAATCACGTAAAGATTTACGTGGTTCGGTACTTAGTTGCAAGGAGCGGGTGCGGAGGAGCAAGACCATAAAGAAGAGTCTAAAGTTGGGAACGCCTATGGGGGCGCTTATATATTTTATATATTCTACAAAATATTTTTTATTTAATTGTAATATATGTTA
>JAULJZ010153132.1:0-29528 GCA_032270985.1 Heliamphora pulchella
ATGGCCAATTCAATTGTAATTGAATCTGCTATTGAAATCTGGATTTCAATGGCCAATGAAATTCACAGATTCCAACATTCAATGCAAAATTTGAAGTTGAAAAATTCGATGGAACCAACAACTTTGGTATGGGGCAATGCGAGGTGATGGATGTTTTGATTCCACAGGAGTTGGATTTCATATTGAAAGATAAGCTAGACAACATGTCAGACAGAGAATTGGACAAGTTAAATCGATAAGCTTGTGGTACAATTCGTTTATATCTTACTAAAGATCAAAAATATTTTGTGATGAAAGAATCGTAGGCAAAAGATCTTCGAAAGAAATTAGAGGAGAAATACTTATCGAAAAGTATAGAAAGCCGTCTCTATTTGAATAAAAAGCTCTTTCGATTTCTGTTTCAAGAACGTATTTTTATGTTCGAACATTTGAATAATTATAATAAGATTCTTGCTGATCTGCAGAACTTGGATGTCGATATCCAAGACGAAGATAATGCTTTGTTGCTGTTGAATTTCTTACCTAATTCATATGAACATCTGATTACCATACTTATGTACGGGAAGGAAAAGATCCATTTTAGTGATGTATCTAGTGTTTTGATAAACAACGAGTACCGCTGGAAGGACAAGCAGGTCAACTACGATACATCCAATGAAGCCTTGTTAGTAAGATCTGGCTCAAAGCAATTTGGAAAAAAGAGAAGTTCTTAGTCAAAATCAAGTGGTGATTTATTTGGATCGAGGAGAATCACCAAAGATGAATGCGCATATTGCCACAATTCGGGGCACTGAAAGAAGGATTGTTCAAAACTGAATGAACAAAAGAAAGACACAGCTTCCACAGCCAATACTGTCAGTGAGGATGAAGATTCTGATGTTGTCTTGACGAGTTCACCATTTGTTTGCCATTCTGATGAATGGATTTTAGATTCTTGATGTTCCTATCACATGTTTCTCAATCGGGATTGATTTTCTGACTTCACAGAGATAGATGGTGAAGCAGTGCTTATAGGCAACGATAATGCCTGTAAGATTTGAGGGATAAGAAGTATCCATTTGAAGCAGTATGATGGAATTATCAAGATTATTTTAGAAGTTCGGTATGTACCAGACTTGAAGAAGAATCTTATCTCACTTGGAGTTCTAGACTCGAAAGGGTTCAAAATCAGTATGAATGGTGGAGTTCTCAAAGTTATGTTGGGGGTTCGTGAGATTTTGAAAGGTACTATCCGTGGTAATTTGTATTTTCTGCATGGGCATACTTTTAAAAGTGGTGCTAACACAATTTGTAAGAAGTCTGATAAGAGTAAGGTCATGTCCCAACATTATTTGAACTTGACCAATTTGTCAAAGTATTAAACACCTACGGGTGTATGGCGTCTTAGGACGCATCTGGTGGCAGCATTAATTTGCCAATATGTCTGATTTGAAGCTTTGGTCACACCAAGTGAATTTGGCGCCACAAAGCACATTTAGATGCAAATTTTATCTGTTGATTTGTTTGATTCAAAAATTTAAGCACTTTTTGTGCAATTGGTGGTAGTTTTGATATGTTAATTTGTTTAGGATATGGATTCTCGCTAAGGTGGAGATTGTTGGGAATTTTGGCTGAAATCCTATTTGAGTTGGGATAGATTTCTAGTCTATTATGGTTACTAAATTTGAAGAGTTATGAAGAATGTGAATTTGCAGTTATTTAATTAGTTTTGAACTCGACTAGCACAAGTTTAATTAGATTATGTCTCTTTTCTCTCCTATAAATATGAATGTAGTCTCAGATTATTTATACAGAAGTTGTTTGAGAGGATAATTTGTGAGAGTTGAGTGATTTGTAATCGTTTCTCTATATATGGAATTTTGCTGCCCGTGGACGTAGGCAAATTGCCGAACCACGTAAAAGTTGTCTCTTTGTGGTTCGTTTATGATTATTCTGAACTTTTTTGCACAACAGATTTCTAGTGAGAAGTGGTATTTTTTTTAAGCTTGGTGAAACTTTCATAGAGGAAACGGAGAATGAGAAAACCGAATAAGAAGAAGAGGGGCAGGGGGCGTTAGGCTCGATAGGATAGGTGGGGACAAGGGCCTTGTTTGGTTTTGTTTTATTAGTTTTCTTTTTCTAACATCTTGGGATTTATCATAAACTAATATCCCTAGTCTTAACACATGCCAACCCTACATCACATGTAATATTAATTGTCTTCATGAATTTAATTATGTTAATAAGATTAATTAGATAAAAAAAATCGGATCTCCACAACTCATGCATAGCAAGTTAAAGAATGAAAGCAAGTAAATACACTCAAGATACCACTTAACACTTAAACTTAAAAATTTCAGATTCATTTTACCTCAAACTAAAATACCTTAAAAATATTAGCCCTTGTTGGGAGGTTACAAAATTTGATGGGGTGGTAGATATACATGTTAGAAAACGTTTTCAAGAAGAACACAAGGCTCAAAATAGCCTCTAAACATGGGATATAATGGCTTGAACAGAACTCGTTCAAAAATCAATACGGTTTAGGAAAAATTCATTTTACAAAAAATCGTCTGATCGAATCACTTCAAAAAAATTTTAGATAGAAGATAACTCAAAAATCGAGTTTTGGACATAAAATTTCTACCGAGAGGAGTTTTTTAAATGTTTCTAAATTTTGAGAAAATGGACTATTTTTTTGCTAACTTTGGCCCAACACCGATAAAGCTTTGTTTGGGTGATTAAAATGTATTTATAGGTTCCATCAAAAATCACACATGTTAAAAACATTCCAAAAGAGCTCCAATAAAAATATGTTTTTATTTAGGCTCTGTTTGGTTCATCTGGAAATTCGAATAAGGAAAGAAAATTGACTTTTTCAACAATTTTGACCCGTAAACTTTGATCATTTCTATCTTAAATTAAACCATAGCTTTATACAATGAAACACTCATTGAAAATATCATGCATAGGGATTTAAATAAGTGTACATCATGTAAGTCAAATAAAGAAATAATGAAAATCAAGTCTCAACCAGACCGATTTTTAACTAGTTTCTTATCTTAGTTCTTCATTGATTCTCCATGCTTCAAAGTTTTGTTTTCATTTCTTTGATCATATAACAAGATCATTTGAGGTGGGTAAGAAGAGAAAGAATTGTAGAGTAGGAGGCGATTTCTAGCTTGAAATCTTGAATTTAGAAGAATATGGATTTAGCTTTAGATTAGAACTCCATACTTATTATCGTCTTTCTTTTTTTCTTTCTTTCTTTCTTTTCTTCTTCTTATTCTTCTTCTTCCTCTCTCTCTCTCTCTCTCTCATGGATGAACCAAAGTGGGGAGTAGAGGGGGTTTGGGATCTTATTTATAGGCAAGGAGGACTCTCTCTCTCTCTCTCTCATGGATGAACCAAAGTGGGGAGTAGAGGGGGTTTGGGATATTATTTATAGGCAAGGAGGACTCTCTCTCTCTCTCTCTCTCTCTCTCTCTCGTGGATGAACCAAAGTGGGGAGTAGAGGGGGTTTGGGATATTATTTATAGGCAAGGAGGAATTTGAGTAGTCTTTCCAAAATCTCATCAAAGGTAAATGGATAGTGGTATGAAAGACTTTTTGATGGCTTGAATTGAAGTCTTAAAAGACATAAGGAAAGATTGATGAGTTGGGAAGATTTTGTTGCTGAAATGATGAGTTTGGAAGATGATATATATATATATGTGTGTGTGTGTGTGTTTGTGTGTGTGAGAGAGAGAGAGAGAGAGAGAGAGGAAAAGAATGATGAAGGGAGGTTAGCTTGAGAGGACTTTCAAATTTCCATCAATTGGTACATGAATACTGTGCTTGATGGATGAAAGATGAGATTTGCTATGAAGCTTGGGAGGTTTTGTGGTTTAAATGATGAGGTCTGGGGATGGAATAGAGATATATGTAAGGAAAAGAAATGATGAACCAAGGGTTTGTTTGTTTGGTTAACAAAAGAGGTGTGGGCTTTATATAATTTTACACTCAACCATCACACACATGGGTATATATATATAACACATTAGAATAAAAAGATTGGGCCAAAAAGAATTAAAAGTAATGGTCTCAACATTAAAAGTTGTTTGGGCATAAATACTAAAAGATTTGGGCTTGATCTAAGAAATTAATTAATTTCCATGGACTTGTCTTGTTGTGCTATGTTTGGTGTTAGCCCAAGGCTTTTTTAATGAATTTTCATGATTTTTAATTAAGATCATTTTCTATTAAAATTTAAAAGATAAGAAATAAAATATTTTCCAAAAAGGTTGTGTTGTCACCCTTATGCTTATGAGTCGACACCTCATGCTATTTTAGTCGACACTTTACGCTAAATGAATTGACACATTTTGTTCTTAAACAAAAAATTTGTGTCAACACCAATTAACTTTTGAGTCGACACATATAGACAAAGCCTGCTTTATAACTCAAGTGTCAACAGCATTAAGTTTAAGGTCTACACCTCTAACACTTTGTCTAAGCCTCTATAGGATAACAAGTTGAGTCGACACCACTGATCAGTAGGAATGACACTTTCAGCTATTGAACCAAAATTCTCAATGTGTCGACACCAGATGATGCTTATGTAGACACCAGGTCAAGGGCAGAAAAGCAAGTTAAGTCGACACTTGAAAGGTCATGGGTCGACACTTCAACATCCTTGGCAGATATTCACTTGTATCGACACCAATAACAACTTGAGTCGACAGTAAGTGAACCTCCGGACATTCTAAGACATGTGTCGACACCAAAGATTACATGAGTTGACACCAAGTGTCTATCCGTGCTCCACTCAACTTGTGTCGACACCAACGAATATCTAAGTCGATACCAAGCAGACCTCCAAAAGAAAAGAAGATTGAGTCGACACCAACCTCAAGGTGTGTCGACACTAAAGCTCAGAGGCCGATGCTATTCTAGCTGGGTCAACACCAAAGCAGACATGGGTCGACACTACAGAAGACAAGAAGCTTTGAGTCGACTCCACTCTAATGTGAGTCAACACCAAGCTTTAGACTGAAGAATAGAATAACTCATTGAGTTGACACCAGAACAAGTCTGAGTCAACACTAAGGTGTAGAGAGCAAGTAACTAAAAGATGAGTCGACAACCATAAAGAAAGAGTTAACACTTTTGCTCAAGGAACCGAGGCCAAGACTACTCAGTGTCAACACCAAGAAGCCTAGTGTCGACACCTACGACGACTTTCAAAAAGTCTTCCTGGTTCAACGATAACATTTTGAAGCATTAATTGTCGCCACCTACCACCAACGGTTTTAGTAAGTTATAAAAGGAGTTATTTTATGAGTTTGGAGTATTTGAATTTATTGAAAACGAAGTGCATTTAAAGCTCTCCAACATTCTCTCAAATCATAACTCTCAAGCCCTAGAATCACTAACATCCTTGTACATTTATTACAAAATCTTTGTAAGGAGTGTTAGTGAGTATTTACTTTCAAATTCTTACACTCGTTTATTGCAAAGAGAAGGGTGAGTCACCCTCATAGCCATTAAGTAAGTGTGCTGCACTTTTTAGGTTGACCTGAAGAGTGTTTAGAAAAATAGGAGTTGTTTGTGAATACTCTTCAAAGTTGTAAAAGTTTTTGAATGCACTTGTGAAGCATTCGATGATAGTGAAGATTCTCAAGAGGAGTCTTAAAGAGTGGACGTAGGCTTGTGAAGAAAACTGAACCATTATAAATTCTTGGTATCTGGTTCTACTCTCTCTTTCTTACCTATTTAATTTCATTACATTAGTTTAATTGTACTAAGTGCTTTAATTCTTTGTGTGAAATTAAAAGGTTTTTTAAATAGTTATTTAATTTTAAAATCCAATTCACATCCTATCTTGGGTTACCTAGACTAACAATTGGTTTCAGAGCTTGGTTTCTTGCTTTATTGACTTCATGTCTTAGAGGATCCATGGTAATCAGTATTTTACCAGTAAATTCTAAGGGTCAGTCGACAAACAAACCTCTTTTGTTCAATGAAACAAACTACAATTATTAAAAAGCTATGATGCGAATATACATCTAAGATGTTGACTATGACCTATGTAGGGTCATCATTAATGGCCCCAAAAGGCCTTACACAATATGGGAGGCCCCACTGTCCCTAAACCAAAAAATGAGTGGACTAAGGAAGACATTAGAGAGATACAGAAAAATGCCAAACCAATGAATTTACTTAATTGATCACTCGACCCCAATGAATTCAATAGAATCTATGCCTGTGATATAATAAAAAAGATATGGGATAGATTAAAAGTTACCCATGAGAAAACCAACCAGGTTAAAGAATCCAAAATCAGCTTATTTGTCCATAACTATGAACTATTCAAAATGAAGCATGATAAAAATATTTTTGATATGTTTACCAGATTTACTAACATTATCAATGGACTAAAATTTCTTGAAAAAGTGTACACTAATGTAGAAATGGTAAGAAAAATTCTAAGAAATATGCCTAAAAGCTAGGACCCCAAAGTGACAGCCATCTAAGAAGCAAAGGACCTCACTAAGCCTGGAGAAGCTGCTTAGCTCACTCATGACTCATGAGATAAACCTAAAGATGGATGATGAAGTGGACAACAAGAAAAAGAAAGGAATAGCTTTCAAATCTTTCATCCCCGAGAAAGAAGTTGAAAAAGAAGCCTCTAGTTATGAGAATGATGACATTGCTCTCATCACCAGAAGTTTAAAAGACTTATAAGAAACAAAAATAAAGGACAAAGAAAGTTCTTCAAAAAGGAAGGCCATAAAAGAGAAAGTAGTAATAAAAAGGATGAAATCGTCTGTTTTGAGTGTAAGAAATCAGGCCACATGAAGGCTAACTGTCCTCAACTCAAAAAGCACTACAAAAAAGGATACAAGAAGGCAATGCTAGCTACTTGGGGTGAAAGTGATGATAGTAGCTCATATGAAGAAAATGATGATAATGAAGTCGCAAATAGGAATGGCAACAGGGTGGATTAGCGCCGAATTTTAGGTCTACCATCCTCGATCCCCGATCTTATTATGCTCCCCCGTCCTCTCCTCGATCCCTGCCAGGGAATAAATTTTGCTCCCCATTGCCACCCCCAACGGGGAGTTCCATCTCCGTCCCCTTCCCCGATCCCCAAAAAATATATATAAAATAAAAGGTATTAAATGATGATCAAAACACAAGTTAATCGGAACACTGGATTATCAGTTGTTCATAATGGCTAAATTGCACTTCAACCACAAAAAACCTGCTCCTGGTTTACAACCTAGCAAATAAAACATGATTTACAATAGGTTCTGAAAAAAAAAAACATGATTCTCAACATCAACATCACTAACATTTTGTGGTAGCACCGCAGCAATCAGCAACAATAGATACAAAAAATACTACAACCAACAATCAGCAACATCAATGAAAGTTCATCTTTTGGGACCAAGTGGCAAAACACAACCAGCAATCAGCAACATCAACCAGCAACCAGTAGATACAAAAAGTACTAACATTTTGGGAGCAAGTGGCAAAACACAGCAATTAACAATATCCTTGGTGGCAACAACATCAACATGTAAGGAGCACTACATAAAAATAAAAAACAATATCGATACCAAAAAATACTACAACCAAGTGATGAAAATTAAAAAAAAATTCTTACCTCAACCAAGTGATGAAAATAAAAGCAAATTCTTACCTCATCTATCACTAACATTTATCGCGGCCGAAGACTCATAATCATCAACATCAATATCCATGTCATCATCATCTTTTTGCATTGGAAGTTCACCTAAAAAAAATAATATTTATCATATATTTTTGTGTTGGCATTTGATATTAATATAAATTATAAACTAAGACAAATCGATGTGAGATATTTAATTACCTTGATACTCAAGAGTCCATGACCAACTTTGAGAACACATCAATGCCTCCAAAGTTTTGGGATGAAGCCTACTATGATGTAGAGTGACCACTCTCCCGTTACTGCTAAAAGCGAACTCCAATGCAGCAATAGATATAGGAATGGCTAATATATCCCTAGCAATGGCTTGCAAAGTTGGGTACTTCAATCCATTTGATTTCCACCATGCCAAGATATCAAAATCTTAATTTTTTAGTAAAACATCCTCATCCAAATAATGATCCATTTTAGATTTCACATTCAATGTTTTATCCTTTTTTTTGCTAGAAACGAATGCATCAAATTCAAAGAAATCGTCTTGACCACCACTAGTCGAGTATGAGTGGTATGAATGCTCATCTCCAACATGACCAATTTTAAGTTGGTACTCCTTGAGTAAGTCATAACAATGTCGTCGAACCCTCTCTACCTCAAAACAAGAATTATCCTCATAAATCTTTGAAAAATAGTACTCATTCAATGTCAACTTATACCTTGGGTCCAAAACAGCTGCAACCCCTAAAATACCATGAATCACCGACCAATACTTGTCAAAATGTTTTACCATGTTTGATGACATTGTCTTAACCACCTCATTTGAACACAAGATCCACTGAGACAATGCAATTTTGATCTCACAAACCTTTGAAAAAAGCAAATTTGCAGTTGGATACTTTCTACCACTAAACAATTCAGTGACATTATAAAATATTTTCAATCTTCCACAAATTTCTTTGGCAAACTTCCAATCACTCTCTCTCGGTAAACTTCTATATTGGGGCTTACAATGTTTTAGGCGAGAGAAAACATCCTTGTATCCTATGGCGGTTTGAAACATCAAATAGGTAGAATTCCATCTTGTAGCACAATCAAGAGACAATTTCTTTGAAGAAATAATGCGCAATTGATGCGCAGCTTCTTCAAACTTCTCCTCTCTTTTTGGTGTTGCTGTCCAATAAACAACACTGTCTCTAATTTTCTCAATTGCTTCCTTGATCACTTCTAAACCTTCTTTGACAGCTAAGTTCAATATATGAGCATCACAACACATATGAAATAAACTTCCACCAGACAAAAGAGAACCAGGATCCAACTTATCTAAGAGAATTGGAATCATTGCGTCATTACTAGAACAATTGTCAATAGTAATGGTTGAAAGCTTTCTATCAACATTCCAATCTAAAATAGTCTCCATCAACACGTCAGACAAAACTTGTGTTGTGTGTGGACAAGGCACGTATGCAAATCTAAACAAAAAAGTAACAAAAATAAGAGTTAAAAAATGAAAAATTAATAACTAAAGCATAAAGTACAACCATAAAGTAGTAAATTAGTAAATTACCGTAGAATACGACTTTGTAATTTCTATGAATCATCAATCAAGTGGCTGGTCACAACCATAAATCCTCTCTTCTGATTGCTAGAAGTCCACATATCGGTCGTGATTGCAATTCTACTTTGGTTTTTTTCAATCACCTTTATTGTCTTCGCCTTTTCAAAGTCATATATCTTGAAAATATCCCCCTTAATGGTGTTTTGAGAAACCATTTTAAATAATGGTTGAAGAGCTTGTGAATATCTCTTAAAACTAATGTGGTCAACAATGGAAATAGGATATTCATGCCGAAATACCATATTAGCAAGCTCTCTTCTAGCAAACTCTTGATCGAAAGTGTATGGCTCAAGTTTTTTCTTTCTCTCCCCTTTCATAAGGTTTGTTGTTAAAACCTTTTAACCCATATGACTTGCCTCCTAGCACAGCTCTTATAATGATCATGTAAATGTGTAGTCCCATTTTTAGATAACACACCCAGTTATTTTTTACAATAGTTACAAATGGCTTTATCTACTCCATTAATATTTTTTTCTCAAAATGCTGCCAGACAACACTCCTCTTTCTTTTTCCTATGACAGACAGATATTCTTCTTCCTCAACACTATTTTCATTTACGAGTAGAGGAATATTAGTTTGTGCATCTGACCTTTCAACAGGTGTTGGTGGTTGAGTTGATTTTTGGGTAGGATCAACTGGAATTGTTGAGGAGACACATTTTGGTGAGGACGTTTTGTTATCTGAAGAGGAAAAAAAATTACTCAATCTACCAAATACTATTACAATAAAACAAAAAATAAATTTAAAACAAAAATATGCAGAATATACATGTTAATAAAGTTCAACAACAAAATAAGAAATAAATGGCACTAGGGTCGGACGGCCAAAAGAAGTCTTTGCACCAAACTTGGTGAATATCTAGCTTAAGGAAGCCACGGTTCCACCTCTTCTCATGCGGTCTCGTCTATCGAGGCCTTGGGCTCCTCAAAACCTGGTATGGAATGCCATGAGCTAAAATCCAAAAGGAACAACATAGATATACAAATTTTTCTGAGGCAACAAGTCAAAACATAAAAGATAAGTGTGACATGATAATCATGACAGTGAATATGGTGAGAAATGATGCAATCAGTTTAAAATTTCTAATCCAGTTCAAACTTAAATTATTCTAGGTTCTCCCAAACAAGGGTGAACCATCCTAATCCCTGATTCCAACCACGCAGACCAAGTTTACCGATCGACAAAGAGTGTTCCTTCAGCCATGGGATGACTAGGTAGCCAAACTAAGTGTCTAGCTGGGTCATCACTGACGGTAAGGTGTCAACGACGGTCCCACCCTCGAATCTCAGGTCAATGTCTAGCGCGGTATCACAAAGGTCTATCTTCTATTATTATGCCACCTGAAACACCTTCACCAAAATATTCATAAATAAACGGTGCATATAGCTCTTGGAGCAAAATCCTCCCAAAACAAATCCAGGCATATAGCCGATATCACAAAATTCCCAATGTTCAATTTACACAGATCAAAGTACCAACCCCATGGTTCAATTTCATTTCTTTCTTTAAACAATTCGGTGAACCCTGCAAAATCCATGCCCAATGATGACATGGCATGCCACAATATGCTAAAAATTATAATTTTTGACTAACTTATGCATGGGCATGATTTATATGGCATGTACGTAATATGTGCACAAATTTTATAAAAGTCAATCCACAAAGTTTATGTAAGTCACTTAAACACTTAGGCCACAAACATCATATATATGTACGATGATTAACGAAACTTGCATGTAAGTAACCAACCACCACAACCGTGTAAAACACCTCAAACAATACCACTATTCTAACTAATCAACTCGACCATGTCACAAGGCTTGGAGCTCAAAAGAGAGACATTAAACACTTAGGCATATAACACTCAATCAAAATTTTGTAGGCCTGAGCTACTGTCTAGCGAGTTTTTAAAATACTTAGGCTTGGAAATAATTTTTGATAATTGGTAGGCAATATATTTAGAATGTTTTTAACACTTTTCATGATGGATACTATTCTTGGTTTGGCCTCTAAGGCCTCAATTGTTGGCAAAACAAAGTTGTGTGACACAACATAAAATGAACACCAGAACAGTGGTAAGATTTTTAGTGGTTTTAAAAATTAAAACAGAGGACTTAAACTCATTGGTTGATTTTTCTAATTTTTACAGAGGTAGATATATGAGTTTTGAAGCTCTCAAAATGGTCTTGCATCAAAATCATTTTTCTTTAATTTTATATTAATTTTCTACCAAACAGTGTCTAGATATGACACACTTTGGTAGAATTGCTGCCATTTTCTCTACGCACATGATCTTAAGGTGATTCTAGTGGGGTCAGAAAGATAAGATGTTTATCTATCCAACCACACCAAGCTCACAACGAGATCTTATCCCTACAGAAAATGGCATAGGTTCAAATTTGTCTTTCCATACAGGCCATTAAACCAGTTTTTAAAACCGATTTTTAAGAAAATAAAAATGAGCGATCTGGACCTCAAGAAAATTCATGCATGTTAACAATACAACCACCAAACTACAGTAAAAAGCTCATAACCCTTGAATAAGTCTAGGTCTATACGAAAAATAGAAGAAATCGGAATTTTTGCAAAAAATGCTCTCTAGATATATTTGAACATGAAGAGAACATGAGTTTTCTTGGCTCCTAGGCCCAAGGCCCTTGCATTCATAGCTATATCACTCATATATATGGCTTATATATGGGTTATATACCATTTTCAAAGATCAAAAAGGAAAGAAGATGGTGGATGATTGAAGAGAGGGAAGAAGAACTAAAATAGGGTTCAAGACCACATCTCATATATTGGAGTATGGATTTTGAGCCTAGATGTGTTTAGGAGATAAGAAGACCATAGAAGATGAAAAATGATTGTATAAAAGTATTGTTCCTACCTTGGTTTGGTTGATGGGTGATGACTATGTAAGCACCTTGAAGAAGATCACAAGAACCTTGAAAAACACTAAGCCTATGTTTGGACTAACTTTTTTGAGAAGTGTTTTGCTTAAAAGTCTTTTGAAAAGCCTACTTATTTGGTCTCAGTTAGCTTTTTTTACATATTTTTACATCTACTTGTTTACTAAAAAAGTTAAAAAATTTATAAAAAAAACTAGTCCAAACATAGGCTAAGCTTGCTTTCACAGTCTCTATCTAACACACACTTAGAACACTTAGAAAAAAAAAATAGCAAAACACAAGAGAGGGAGTTGGAAGGGAGAGAGCCAAAATCTAGGCCGAGCGGGTGGGGGGGGGGGAGGTCTCTTTAGATACAATTTTTGTATCTAATGGAGGCTCAATGATGGTTGTGTAAGACCCTAAAAAGTTATGTCCTATAAAAACTCAATGCATGTATGGCAAGGCTATAAAAAAAAGGTTGAGTGCTCCACACTCAAGTGGCCGGCCAAGGGGGAGGGAAAGGCTCCAATTTTAATTTTTGATATATAGTATTGATATATTATATATTTAATGGTATATTTATACTACATTGTCCTCGAATTGTATTAAAAAATTAACTTAATGTATATTTTTAAGTATGAATATTAATGTTTTGAATTATTATAATGATTTTAAGTGTTGTATTAAAGTTTTACATTTTAGTTTACTTACAGCATTATTTTGTTGTGGTGGCTGAGCCAAATTTTAATTTTTATATAATTTTATAACTTGGTGTATATTTTTTAATTACTTTTATATTAGTTTTAAGCTAATTTGATAATTTTAAATTTTAAAACTCACTTTCATGATTTAGTATTATGTTTATCATGATTTAATTATTTATGTATTTTATTAAATCTCTTTATATTAATATATAAGTTGGGTTGTTACTTTTGATTATAATTATTAGGTTATAAAGATCTATATATACACCTATACATATATATAATAAGTTACCTTTTGTCTCTTAGATTATTATATACACTAAAGTAACTTTTACTTTTCGCTTTTGATTATTTTATTTGGTTGTAGAGATGTGTATAGTTGTATATATATTATATATATATATATATATATATACACACACACACTTGTTTAAGTAAGACTTGTGTTGGAAATTGTGATTGTATGCTTTTGTTTAATATTATTTTATCTTCTATTCTTTTGTGATTTAATTTTATAATTGTTATTTATTTATTTATTTGGGATAATTCTTTGGGTTGAGTGATCGTTGGCGATCCTAGTTAGCTATACAACCATTGCTAATAAAACTCTGAAAAAGCGGGTCCTTACAATGCTCATATGAAATTGATTTCAAAACTTTTGAGAAAAGAGTTGGTGGTTGGTTTACCTCAACTTGGATTTGAAAATGACAAAATCTGTGATGCATGTCAACAAAGTAAGCAAGTTTGAATCTCTTTTCAATCAAAAATGTGATTTCAACTTCTAGGCCATTACAGCTGCTACACATGGACCTCTTTGGTCCAACACGAACTTTTTACCCTGGTGGCAAGAGGTATGCATTTGTTGTAATTGATGATTTCTTAACATACACTTAGATGTTATTTTTAGCTCATAAGGATAAAACCTTTAATGCATTTTCAAAACTATCTCAAAAAAATAAAAATAAAAAAGGTTTTTAAATCACATGTATCATAAGTGATCATAGTAGAGAATTTGAAAACAAAATTTTTAAATATTTTGTGATGAAAATGGTATAGACCATAATTTCTTAACTTCTAGAACTTCTCAACAAAATAGTGTTGTTGAGAGAAAAAACAGGACTCTTGAAAAAATATCTAGAACCATAGTATGTGAAAACAACTTACCTTTTAGGTTGAGACAGTCAATACAGTTTGTTATATTGTGAACAGAGTCATGATTCGAGTTTCTCTTAAAAAAATTCCATATGAGCTATGGAATAGAAAAAAACTCAACATCAGCAATTTTAATATTTTTGGTTGTAAATATTTTGTTTTGAACAACAACAAAGACTCTTTGAGACAGTTTGATGCTAAATCTGATGAGCGTATTTTTTGAAGATATTATATATCTAGTAAAACTTATAGAGTTTTCAACAAAAGAACTCTTGTTATAGAAGAGTCTATACATGTTGTATTTGATAAATATAATATTTTTTTCCAAGAATTTTGGTGAAGATAATCTAGTTGATATAGAAAAAGGTCTTGAAAATATCTTTATCTAAGAGGAGCAAAATTAGGAAGAAAGCAACAATGAGCAGTAAACTGCAGCTCAGGAAATTGAAACTCCTTCCAATCAAGAATATCCTAATCTTTCCAAGGAATAGAGGCTCATGGTCACCCAAAAGACTTGATCACTAGTGACCCTTCTCAAGGTATAAAACTAGATATTCTCTTCATAATGTTAGTGGTAATCTAGCTTTCCTTTCTCAAATTGAACCAAAATATTTTGAAGAAGCCGAAAATGATAATTTTTTAATCTTGGCTATGGAAGAAGAGCTAAACTAATTTAAAAGAAATAAAATTTGGACTTTAGTTCAAAAACCTAAGAATCACTCCATTATTGAAACAAAATGGGTTTTAGAAATAAAATATATGAGAATAAAGTTGTTCTTAAAAACAAGACTCGATTGGTAGCCCAAGGTTATAATTAAGAAGAATGCATCGATTTTGATGAGACGTTTACACTCGTGGCTAGGCTTGAGTCCATCAGGATGTTGCTTGCTTTAAAAATTTTAAATTTTATCAAATGGATGTCAAAAGTGTATTTTTAAATGGTTTTGTTGTTGAAGACGTTTTTGACAAACAACCTCTTGGTTTTGAAAACCCAAATTCTCTAAATCATGTTTACAAACTTATCAAGGCCCTTTATGGTTTGAAACAAGCACCAAGAGTCTGGTATGAAAGGCTAAGCAAATTCTTGATTGAAAATGAATTTTCAAGAGATAAAATTGATACAACACTTTTCATAAAGTCTAAGGAAATGATTTGCTAGTTGTGCAAATATATGTTGATGATATCATTTTTGGCTCAACCAATGAAAAACTCTGCAAAAAGTTTGCTATGTGTGTGCAGGGTGAATTTGAAATGAGCATGATGGGTGAACTCAACTATTTTGTTGGACTTCAAATCAAATAAACAAAGGAAGAAGTTTTCATCAACCAGTCCAAATAGAATATGGATTTTTTGAAGTGATTTGACATGTTGAATGCCAAACTTATGGAAACTTCAATGTGCCCCTCAACAAAATTGGATAAAGATGAAAATGGTAAGACAATAGAGGAAAAGAGATATCAATGTATGATTGGTTCTCTGCTCTATTTAACTGCAAGTAGACCTAATATTATGTTTAGTATTTGCATTTATGCTATTTTTCAAGCTAACCCTAAATAATCACACACGATTGGAGTTAAGCGCATCTTTAGATACCTCTTAGGTACACAAAACTTAGAATTATTTTATCCTAGAGGGATAGCATTTGAATTATTTTGTAATTCTGATGCTGATTTTGCCAGTTGTAAAATTGATAAGAAGAGTACTAGCATAACTTGCTAATTCCTAGGACATCCCCTCATATCTTAGTTTAGCAAGAAGCAAAAGTCAATAGCCATATCAACTGCTGAGGCTGAATACATAGTAGTTGGTGATTGTTGTGCATAAATTGTTGGATGAAATAACTGCTAGAAGACTATAATGTTAGCTTAGATCACATTCCTATTAAATGTAACAACACTAGTGCAATCAATATATCTAAGAATTCTATTTAGCACTCAAGAATTAAATATATTGAGATTAGACATTATTTTATAAGAGATCATGTGCAAAAAGAAAATATTAAACTAGAATTTGTAAGCACAGACCACCAACTAGTAGATATTTTCACCAAACCTCTTAATGAAGGAAGATTTTGCTACATAAGAAGAGAACTTGGTATGTTATGTGCTCCAAATTGATGATTATTTGTTTTTTTCTTCATGCCTTTTTTAATATGTTTGCATCTCTGAATATGCTGTCTGAAAGGTGTCAACACATGTTGAAAAGCGTCGACACATTTGCAAAAGTGTTGACACCGCATTAGTTTGTGTCGAAACTTGTATGAGAAGTGTTGATACTCAGTTAGAACGAGTCAACACAAATGCCTAAGGTGTCGACACATTTGCAAAAGTGTTGACACCGCGTTAGTTTGTGTCGAAACTTGTATGAGAAATGTCGGCACTCAGTTAGAATGAGTCAACACAAATGCCTAAGGTGTCGACCCCTTGCCTAGCAAAGTCTACACAAAACCCAGAACTTGACACTCTTGTATGTCGAATGAAAAGTGTCAACACCTATACAGTTTGTGTCGACACTAGAGACCAAAGTGTCGACACCCCATTGGATAAGGTCGACGCAAAAACTCGGGTTATAAAAACTGAGTTACCCCCCTTTTTTAAGTCCGCACTCTCAAACCTTTTCTTTTCAAAATCGCTATGAAATTGTTCCTCTCCCTTCTCTCTCTCTCTCTCTCTCCATAAACCCTAGAACTCCTTCTGCTTCTGAAATCTTTCTGTTTCCTCTCATTCCTTACATCTCACAAACCCTAGATGCAAAAAATGCCTTCTAAAGCGATGGGCAAAGGAAGTAAACACAAGAGCAAAGTGAAGGGACAAGTTCAACTTTCAAGAAAATGAAGACGGCAACCGAGTTTCCCTAGGAGATGAGATTTCAATCCGCCCAAGTCTTTCAATCAACGGCAATCAAAAATCATTTCCACCTCTACTTTGCGAATCATAAGATTCTCCCAGGTAGATCCATAAACTTCACTATTTTTACTTCTGCGGGTATGACGTTTGCCCAATGGTTTGACACCTTAGGGGGAACAAACCTTCTAACCATCACAGACCCACATTATCCCTCTCTGGTGAGGCTCTTCTACTCCCACCTCAAGATCAAGGACCCCCTCACTAATACCCAAATCAAATATTAGGTAAATAACGTAGAAATCACCTTTGACCACAAACCATGAACTCCATTCTTGGTCTCCCATGTGGCAATGTTCTCATTCCCTGCCACAAGATGAAGAGAACTATTGAAAACTTTTCCTACATTGAGGTCGTACAAAAAAAAATCTTTCCTATTGACTCTATGGACGTTTCTAAGTCTCTAAAGGCCTGAAATGCGTCTTCTCCATCACTACGTCAATCTCATCATCCTCCCCCAATCTTGAAAATTTGGGAACATCACATGTATGCACGTATATATTATGTGGTGCATTCTTGAAGGGATCCAACTTGACCCCAAATTCGTATTTATTTCTGACATGCTCCAATCGTACTCCAAAACCACCACCTCCCTCCCACGTGGCATGTATCTGACAAGAGTGTTCAAGCAAATTTGGCTTGGATATCTCTAAAAAAAAGGGATACCCTTCTTCAACCAATCTCTTTATGATAAATCCACATTCAAACATATGCACTTTGTATAAGTTGATGGAAATTGGATCAAGAGGGACACACTCACCTCTCTCTCTGGTGTCACCCCTTCCACTGCCCAATAGACTCGTCCTCCTGTACTTAGATCCCCTGTCTCACCTATTCCTTTTCACATTGACTCTCCCTCTCCTCACACCATACTCAGATCCCCTCCTCATGATCAGTTTTCCCATCATCTCACTCTGCTCCTTCCTCTTCTCAGCAGCTGGCTGAGCTAACATCTTTTGTTCACAATTTAAGCGCCACCCTTCATTCCTCTTTGGATTCTCTCCACAAAAAAGTTAACACTTAGATCTCTGATGTGCACGAGCGTGTTGATGGGATTGCATCCCTTATTACAATAGTAGGAACCAAGATGAAAGGCCTTTGTAGTGAAGTCGAGCAAGCCTGTAAAGTAGGATTCCACCTTAGTCAGATCATGACCACCAACATTGACCAAATCGTCCAAGTAAATCTTAGAATCCTCAAGCAAATCCGAAAGGAATACGACAAAGGCATAGTCATTGTTGTTCATGAGAACTCAAGGAAGGTCGAAGAGCATCTGGCATGGCTCAAAGAAGCATGGACCAATCAATTCAAGAAGAAAGAAACACCTATTGAGAAGGCTGCACGACTCAAGTGTGAGCAAGACCTAGCACTCCTAGCAACCTTTAAGATGCTGGAGAAGAAAGAGAAACAATCAGAACAGGCTCTGTCAGCAAAGGAGCGTGCTATTGAGCGAAAGAAGCAGCAAGAGACAAAGAAAGCCAAGAAGAAGCAATTGGACAATGTTTGAAGCCCCCTAACTTTCGATGTTGACAAAAGGGGAGAAGAGAAACATTTTGTGAATTTGATTATTTTGGAAATCTGTCTCTATTCGTATTCTTTGAATCTAAACGCTATTTGTTTGTAATTTGTGAAAAACATTCTATGGATGTATTGTGTGAAGATGTGATCTATACTAAAAACACTCTTATGTTTTTTTTATCTTCTATGAATATGAATGATATAAATATGTTCCAATGATGATATCTATTTATGCTTATCACGAGTTCATTAATGTTGAATTATGAATGATGTTTAATTTATATCATTCTACTCTATTTGACAATTGAATGATTTGATATTCATGTTTGCTATATTTTCATATCTTTCTAAGGCATAATGATAAGGAGAGTACCCTTGTCAAAATTGTTTTTAAAAATGCTTTTTAGAAAATGTTTCCATCATCAAAAAGGGAGATTGTTAGCCCAAGGCTTTTTAATGAATTTTGATGATTTTTAATTAAGACCATTTTCTATTAAAGTTTAAAAGATAAGAAATAAAATGTTTTCCAAAAAGGTTATGTTGATACCCTTAAGCTTGTGAGTTGACATCTCATTCTACTTTAGTCGACACTTCTTGCTAAATGAGTTGACACTCTCTGTTCTTAAACAAGAAATTTTTGTCGACACTAATTAACTTTTGAGCCGACACTTATAGACAAAGCCCGCTTGATAAGTTAAGTGTCGACACCATTAAGTTTATGGTCGACACCTCTAACGCTTTGTCTGAGCCTCTGCAAGAAAACAGGTTGAGTCGACACCAAAGATTAGTTGGGTCGACCCTTTCAGCTATTAGACCAGAATTATCAATGTGTCGACACCAGATGATACTTAAGTCGACACCAGGTCAAGGGCCTAAAAGCAAGTTGGGTCGACACCAGAAAGGTCATGGGTCGACACTTCATAATCCTTGGCAAAATTTCATTTGTGTCGACACCAATACACACATGAGTCGACACTAATGCACATATGAGTTGACACCAAGTAACCTTCTAGACATCCTGAAACTTGTGTTGACACCAATGACAACTTGAGTCGATACTAAGTGAACCTCCAGACATTCTGAGACATGCGTTGACACCAAGGATCACATGAGTAGACACCAAGTGTCTACCCGGGCTTCACTCAACTTGTGTCGACACTAACGAACATCTGAGTCAACACCAAGTGGACCTCCGAAAGAAAAGACGATTGAGTTGACACCTACCTCAAGGTGTGTCGACACTAAAACTAAGAGGCCGATGCTGTTCTAGCTGGGTCGACACCAAAGTAGACATGGGTCAACACTTCAGAAGATAAGAAGCTTTGAGTTGACACCATTCTAATTTGAGTCGACACCAAGCTTCAAACTGGAGAGCTGAAGAACTTAATGAGTCAACAGCAGAACAAGTCTAAATCGTCACTAAGGTGTAGAGGGTAAGTAACTAAAAGATGAGTTGACACCCATGAAGAAGGAGTCAACACTTTTGCTCAAGGAACCGAGGCCAAGACTATTCAGTATCGACACCAAGAAGCCTAGTGTCGACACCTTCGACGACTTTCAAAAAGTATGCCTGCTTCAACGGTAACATTTCATAGCATTAATTGCCGCCACCTACCACCAACGGTCAAGTTCTTTAGTGGGCTATAAAATGAGTTATTTTCTGAGTTTGAGTTGCTGAATTTATTGAGAACGAAGTGTATTGAAAGGTCTCCAACATTCTCTCAAGCTCATAACTCTCAAGCCCTAGAATCACTGATATCCTTGTACATTTATTACAAAATCTTTGTAAGGAGTGTTAGTGCGTATTTACTCTCAAATTCTTACACTCATTTATTGTAAAAAAAAAAAAGGGCGAGCCACCCTCATAGCCTTTAAGTAAGTACACTGCACTTCTTTGGCTGACCTGAAGAGTGTTTAGAAAAACATGGGTACTTCAAACTTGTAAAGGTTTTTGAATGTACATGTGAAGCATTCGGTGATAGTGGAGATTTTCAAGAGGAGTCTTGAGGAGTGGATGTAAGCTTTGTAAATAAGCCGAACTACTATAAATTTTTAGTGTCTATTTCTACTCTCTCTTCCTTACCTATTTAATTTCACTACATTATTTTAACTGTGCTAACTGCTTTCATTCTTTGTGTGAAATTAAAAGATTTTTCAAAAAGGTTTCTAAAATAGTTATTTATTTTTTAAAACCCGAATCATCCCCCTCTTGGGTTGCCTAAACTAGCATATGGCCCTTATTAAAAAAAACATGGGCTACGAACATATAGGCTCAAAACAAAGACACGGGCTTTTAATTATCTTGGCCCTTTTGTGGGAAAATGGGCCTAGGTTAGACTTAGGGCTAATTTAAGACTTTGGGCTTTATTGCTATTTGGACCTTATTTAACTTTTGGGCCTTATTTAATCTTTGGGCATTGATTACTGCTTGGGCCTTACTTAATCTTTGGCCTTGATTGCTACTTGGGTCTAATTTGAGTCTTCGATCTTGATTCGTTTTTGGCATTATTTAAATCTTGGGCTTGTACAAAAGAATTAGAATTTGCACTTGAGAAACTTGAGAAAAGAATCTCTTGGTCCTTCAATTGGTTTTAGACCTTTAATGGTGTTTGGGCTTTTTATTAATCTTGAACCTCATTTAGTATTAGGCTTGCTAAGGATCTTGGATTTTTAATAAAATTTGGGCCTTACTTGAATTTTGGGACTTATGTAAGACTTGAGTTTTTTTTATTAAACTTGAGTCTCACTTGATTTTGGGCCTTATGAAAGATTGGAGTTTTTTATTTGATTGTGGGCCAATTGGACATTATAGAAAACTTGGGCATTTATTTGATTGTATATCATTTGGGCCATATGGAAAATTTAGGCCCTTACTTATTGCGGGCATTATGGCAAGCTGTGCCTTATTTAATTTGAGCCTTATGGGGACTTGGGCCTCATTTAATTTTGGACTTACGAGGACTTGGCCCATATGTAGACTTGGGCCTTGTATAATTTGGACATTTTCTTTGGTTTGGGTTTTTTTCTAATTTGGGCCCTTATTTGTTTTGGGCATCTCTTTAGTTTTTGACTGCTCTTTAATTTGGGCATTCCTTTAGTTTTTGGGCAACTCTTTAGTTTTTAGGCCTTGCCCTTAGGTTCCCATGAAAACCTATTTTCTCTACATTCCTTTCCTTGGGTTCTAGGTTATATAAGTCAAAAAGAGATTATTGTGTCTATTTGAGCTCTACTGTACTAATCAAAAGTACAAGGTATACAAGGAAGGCAATGACTAATTTGGATTACATATAAGTCACTCTAAAGAAATTTTGAAATACAATATGGAACCTATATTCATCCACATGAAGTTTTAGTAAGTGAATTCGATAGATTCATATGCTAAATAGCATAAATGATTTAAGATGACAAAAAGTATCATTTTTTGTTTCAATGGTTGATCGCCAATATATTGACATGCCAACTAACAAAGATGAAATGATTTGGCTTTAACATGGCGGGGGCATACTTTTAAGAATTCAAGTTATATAAATTTCTATGTCGAACATGATGGCAAAAAAAAATGATAAAATTTATTCGGCCAAATCGTATAATGTTTTCAAGCTGAATATGGATAAAAAAAAATCGATAGTGAAGTCTTGCTAATGTTGTTAATAATAAAATAATCTAAGAGCCACTTATAGCTCTTTAATTTCTCAAAATACATTTCCAATAAAATGCATAACATAAATAGACATTCTTGAAGCCATGCCACAAATGCCTTTTGTTAGTGATTTTAATTTGAAAAAACAAAAGTACAATCGATTGCATTTTTCAGTCAATTAGAATTCTAGCCACTTATGGTAAAAATATGGCTTTGGTGTAATAGTACAATCTTCAAAATTCGATAGCTTTCAATCTTAAAGAGTTAGGAGGGGCATTGTCTACACCATAATTTGTCAATTTTTTTGATAGGAGAACAATAATTAAATATTGTTTACACTACATATTATTTTGTCGATGGCTCTGTTGAATTCATATAAGAATGTTATTTATGTCCGAATGATATATGGAATTTAACTTAGCTTGATTGGAGATAATATCTAATATTCATAGTTCGGATAAAAGATTTGAAGGATGACAAGTGGCATTCCAAGAGAAAAGCAAGGCGGTTAATAAAAATTACTTGATGGATACTTTGCATCGTAGGAATGATTTTTGTGTTGAGTTGTTAAAAAAAGTTATCAGTAATTATAAGTAGTTATTTATGGAATTTTTTTCTTCTATAAATGGGTGTAATATTTACATTTTATCAATCAATTTCACTTCAACAATCCAACTATGAATTCAATCTAGAAGTAAGAGTAGCCTAACTTAAATTCTATGAGTAGCGTAATGTAGATTGTTTTTCAAAGATATTTAAGAGAAACTGTTCAATATTTGCTGAGTAACATAGGTGAGTGACAGCATTTCTTTCTTATATCTTTATTTTTTTTACCATGAAGATTAATAAAATATCTTTTTATTAGTCTTTTATCTTTATTTTCTAGCTACAATTTCTTGGTTTATTCGGCCATTTTCATATGAAGTCTTGATGTGAGACCTTGTACCATTTCATTTTTGATATATATGCATGTTCGGTGTTTTGTATACGTTTTGGCCTTTTTGCCTTAATATGCTTATATATGTTTTGATGCATGTTTTGGTTAAACTAAGTATGCGGGGTTGGTGCCGGGGGTTGTAGGGAGTTTCTGTGCGAATTTTGAAAAAAAAAGAAGGCATTTTGGCGGCCTATAAATATCTGGTGTTAGATATTTTCAAAAGATATTTTCAAAACTTAGCAACTAAGTTTTCTTCAAATTCTCTCTGCCTTCTCTTTAACTTCTCGAGAGCCCGGGACTCGGTTTTCAACGATCCAACAACGGATCCTTGCTATTGGCTTCGTGGTCTTCGCATCTATTCAGACGAAAATTGATTTCGACGAAGCTTGAATTTGCACGTAGATCGAGGCATTAGATTTTTGACCAAACGAGGTAGGATTCTAGATTCTACTGCTGTATAAAGGTGAGATATATAATTATATGCTGTTTCACCATGTAAAAATGCATGAAAAAGGTGTTTATGTTCGATAAAGCAGGTTTTTGCTTCAAAACCATTTTTCATCGTTTTAGTTGGTTGGAAATGGATTTTTGAGAGTTCCTTTCGAGGTTTTGAGGTTGTTTTGGGTTTAATTATACTCGTGGGTATCAAAATAGGTGTTTGGAGGCTTTAATTTCGGCTTTATATATGTTTTGGGAGTTAGAAAACTTGTTTTGGGGATAAAAATTTGAAACTGGGGAAGTCTGGAGCGTCTGTGTACGCTGAGGGGCGCTCAAACGCCTAGCGAGCGCTGCATTCTGGTGGACGAGCGCTGGATCCGCAGGGCCATTTTTGAGCCATTTTCTTTTGATCATATCTCTCTCATCCGAACTCAGAATTGGGTCGTTTTTGTGTTCAAATTGAAGTCCTGGAAGTCTTCTTTGCAATGACACCTCTCTCACAATTTAATTCTTTTTTTAGAAAAAGTTATGATCAAAATAGTGAGAGTATGTCAAAGTTTCTTTTCTGTTTTCCACCCGTTTTGGGCCAAATATCATGTTTTATGTTTAAACATTCTTTGTTTGGGCAAAACGCTTTTCTTGGTTTATTACATGATATGACTTGTGGATATATAGTTTTCAAAGGTGGTTTGAAAAATGGTGGTTTTGATAAAAATCTCAACATTTTATGCTTTGAAGGTTTGGAGCCTACCTTTGGGGTTGAGACTCAGTTTTCAAACGTTTTGTTGGAAACGGAGAAAAATATTTTGAAAATATTTTATTTGATCTCCATGTTGACGGATGGATTTATGTACACATCTAATGTATTTTGAGAAAAGGTTTTCGTAGTTGAGTTATGGTTCGATTTTTAGAAGATTATCTAAATGTACCGGAATGACGTGTATTTGTCATGAGTTGCCCTAGGTGTAAGTCCGAAAACGTGCACAGCGTAGGTGCTCTGTACCTTTGGGTTAGTCTCCGTAAATTGAGTTGGTTGGGTGCTTTTTACCCTTGGATTTTGGACCCGTAAATTAAGCATTTTGTCGTGGTGGCTCCATATAGAACTTGCATTTACCTAACCGGTCCTATGATGTATAGGGATTGGGTAAAAGGGAAGGAATCTGTAGTTGCTACCTCTGTCCCCTTGTGATGAAGTCGATACATAGGATCATACTCTTATTCTTCTTTTTTCACGATGGTACATTCCGTGTGGGAATAATGTTTTGATAACTGTTTTTCCTTAATTGTGGTGGTTTATTTGCATTATCTGCTGAACATATTTTTAAGGATTGAAAACAGGGGTGTTAAGAAATAAAATCATTTTGGGTTTGTGGTTGAGTTTGCTCCCACCATATGATTGCATATCCTACTTTACAACTTTACAGTCTGTTTCTATTGGGTTTCGGCTTACGGATGAAATTTTTTGTAAAATCATTTTCATGTAATGCTATGGATGAGTAGCTCTCATGATGCCCGCGGTGGCGGAAGATTTTTATAATTTTCCTTTTTTTTGGTATACCTGTTCCTTAAAGCAGGTTTTGTACGCCTTAGGGCGATATACTGTATGCATGTTGAAACTGTTTGTCATTTATTTATGAGAGATACTTTTGTTGGGCATTCCATTGGTTTTGACAGGCGAATTTAAATGTATGAAAACCTATATTTTCATAAAACTGGTGTTTGGTGGATTTTCATGTGACCCCGGGTTTTGGGGCGTGACAACTTGGTATCAGAGCTCTGGATTCGAATACCTAAGAGCCATGGGAAAAGGGTTTATCACCTGGTGGGATTGATTGTGTATGGTTGCTCTCATGTGTTTAAACGTTGTTTTATAACATGCTAATAACTTTCTGAGCATGATAGTTGTGTATATGTGGGTATGGAGGTTGAGCCTTGGGATTGATGAGTTTTGCCTTAGGGCTTTTGGAATAACAGATTTGGAAGCCAAGTTAGAAACGCGTTTGGCCGACGTGTTTTCTAGCAGGAAATCTGAATAGGTTATCAAAATTGACGGGTCCGTCTTGTTGATTCTCCTCGGTATGTGAAACGTGTTTACATGATCTTATGTGGCTATGTGATAGCATGATTATGTGTTTCTGTTACATAGTAACATGTTGTAGGCAAGCTTATCCTGTTTATATTGCTTCCTATAGAATTATGTCTACGCGGGGAGTGTGGGGACAGGGTCGTAGCTGAGGCCATGGCCGAGGACATGCCTATGCTCAGGTTTCAGAGGAAGGGAACATTCCTGCCCCATGGGAACAAGTGGGTGGTGCTGATATTGGCAGTGCTAATGTCATCCAGGAGATGCTTGCCACTATGAGAGCTATGGCTAAGGCTACCAGGGCTGGAGTAAGGGTTCTTGAACCAAGGGCTTCTGTGACCATGAGGGAGTTTCGGCGGTTGGATCCTCCAACCTTTTCTGGGGAGCTGGACCCAAATGTAGCTACTGAGTGGTTGGAAGTGACCACGACTATCTTTGATACTCTGGATATCGAGGAGGATGCTTTACATGTGAAGTTGGCGGCGTTCTAACTGCGGGAAGATGCTAGGGAGTGGTGGAAGTTCGCCAAGACCATTGTGGATGACACGTGGGCTGCTTTCACGAGAATCTTCTTGGAGAAGTATTTCTCGAGATCTTCGAGAGATACTTACCGAGAGGAGTTCCTCACCCTTGTTCAGGGGAACCTGTCTGTGGTCCAGTATGAGGCCAAGTTTGCGAATCTGTCGCGGTTTGCACCAGAGATGGTATCAACAGATGAGTTATGCACTCGGAGGTTTGAGAGGGGACTCCGACAAGCGATCAAGGATAGGGTTGCAGCCCTGGATGTGGAGGTGTATATCAAGTTGGTGGAAACTGCTATTTGGGTAGAGAACTTGTTAGCAGATAGCTGCAGGGTTAGAGAGGGTAAGAACCATCAGGGCAGTGGGGATACACAGTCTCAGGGGCGCAGGAACAAGAGCCGGAGGTTGTCTAGACCGAGTTCTCATTTTACTGGATCGTATCAGTTGCAGTCGTCTGCACCTACACTTTCAGTGGCCCCGACAGGAAGGTCAGAGTAGAGAGGGTTGATCTATTATCGATGCGGACAGCCGGGACATCATTCAGTTGAGTGCCCACAGAAGGGCCAGACTCAGAGTTCAGCGTTTGTCTAGTTACAGGCGAGAGACCCGCCTATATGCTTTGAGTGTGGACAGTCTGGGCACATTCGCAGATACTGTCCCCGGGCAGGGAGCGTGCAGAGTGCGACGGGAGCATCGGTTGCTCCATCTACTCAGAGACAACAGGCTCCACAGCAACCTAGGGCTCAGATGTCTAGGTTTGCGGAAGGAGGTGCCTCAGCGCAATCTGTGAGGTAGCCATCGACTCAGGGTTATGGTGGGCAGACCAGACCACCACAGGCTAGGGATTATGTTCTTGTTGATCGCAGTGCTTCTAAAGCACCAGTTGTGTCTGATGCTGCAGCTACTCCAGCCATGATCAAAGGTACTCTTCTAGTCTTTAGATCATGGGTCAGTGTTCTTATCGACACGGGAGCATCACATTCGTTTATATCATCTGCTTTTGCATCTGCTTTGCGGTTAGAAATGGACTGGTTGGGTAGTACCCTGAGTGTGGAGACCCTAGTCAGTGGGAGTGTGACGCTGAGTCTTATTTGTAGATCCTGCGTGCTGGAGGTCGTCGGTCGTTGTTTAGAGTTTGATTTTATCATTCTAGATATGACCACGTTTGATGTCATCTTAGAGATGGATTGGCTGACTACCTACCATGCCTATATAGATTGTGAGCGACGGAGAGTGTCGATCTGTACACCAGAGTGTGACTGCTTCTACTTTGTGGGTGATCGGGATGAGGGCTTGGTGTCTATGCCCGGTGTTACTCGGGCTAGAGGGAACTTGGGTTTTTTCTTTTCTGCTCTCAGATTGGATGAGCCAGTTGGGGTTCGAGGGGAGTTGCCCCCGTAGTATGTGACTATCCAGACGTCTTTCCTGACGATCTGTATGAGTTGCCACCGAGCCGTGATGTGGAGTTCTCCATTGATCTTGTTCCAAGAGCGGCTCCCATCTCTATGCCATCGTATCGCTTTGCACCTGCTGAGTTGTGAGAACTCAAGGTACAGTTGCAGGAGTTGCTAGACAAGGGGTTTGTGAGGTCGAGTACATCGCCGTGGAGAGCCCCAGCTCTTTTTGCGAAGAAGAAGGATGGGTATTCGAAACTATGCATAGACTACAGGAAGCTGAACCAGGTGACGGTGAAGAACATGTATCATATGCCTAGGATTGATGATCTGCTTGATCAGCTGAGAGGATCGTGCTGCTTTTCGAAGATTGATTTGAGGTCAGGGTATCACCAGCTGAGACTTAGGGACAAGGACATAGCGAAGACAGCTTTCTGGACTCGCTATGGTCACTACAGGTTTTTAGTTATGCCGTTCAGCTTGACGAACGCTCCTGCTACATTTATGGGTCTAATGAATCGTATCTTCCACCCTTATCTGAACAGTTTCATAGTCGTGTTCATGGATGACATTCTTGTCTATTCGCCCACAAGGGAGATGCACGAGGAGCATCTGCATGTTGTTTTGCAGCTTCTGAGAGAACATCGATTGTATGCGAAGTTCAAGAAGTGTGAATTCTGGATAACAGAGGTGAGATTCCTTGGACACGTGGTGTCGAAGGACGAGGTATCAATGGACGCATCGAAGACTGATGCAGTGACGGATTGGCAACGACCGAAGAACGTTTTTGAGATTCGTAGTTTTTTGGGTCAAGCGGGTTATTATCGGCGGTTTGTACAAGACTTCTCTAGGCTTGCAGCACCGATGACGCGTTTGACGCGGAGGGAGTCCCGTTTGTGTGGAGCGAATCCTGTGAGTCATCTTTTCAGGAGCTGAAGAGGAGATTGACCAGTGCACAAGTGCTGATTATTCCTGAGAGAGGTTTGGGTTACACAGTGTACTGCGACACGTCACATGAGGGTTTGAGTCGCATTCAGATGCAGGAAGATAAGGTTGTAGCTTATGGATCTCGGCAGTTGAAGACACATGAGAGGAACTACCCGACCCACGATCTGGAGTTGGCAACCGTGGTCTTTGCCTTGAAGACATGGCATCAGTATCTTTATGGTGAGCGTTTCGAGGTCTTCTCTGATCACAAGAGCCTAAAGTACGTGTTTTCACAGAAGGACTTGAATCTTCACCAACGAAGATGGATGGAGTTGTTGGAGGACTACGACTTTGATTTGTAGTACCATCCGGGAAAAGAAAATGTCGTTGCTGATGCACTCAGCAGGAGATCTCATAGTTCGTTAGTTTCTGTGGCTATACAAGAGTGGGACCTGCTTGGAGATGTTGGGGAGTTTGACATGTGTCTCGGGGAGACAGAGGGAGGTGCGACCTTGTATTCAGTAGCTTTACAGCCTGCATTGGTTGTACACGTGGTAGAGGCTAAGAGGATAGATCAGGAGGCTCAGATGATACGGGACCGCATTGCCAGTGGGACAGATGCAGCAGGATGGGTGATGAGATCAGATCAGAGTCTAAGATTGTCCGGGCGATTGTTTGTGCCAGAGTCGTGCCAGGCTAAGGTGCTACATGAGTTTCACCACTCAAGTCTGGCGGTGCACCCAGGAGGCACGAAGATGTACCACGATCTACGCCGTTAGTTCTGGTGGACGGGAATCAAGAAGGATGTGCTTCGATTCGTTTCTCGATGCTTTACTTGTCAGCAAGTAATGGTGGAACACCAGAGACCGACAGGATTGTTACAGCCGTTGCCGATATCTGAGTGGAAGTGGGAGAATGTCACTATGGATTTTGTAGTAGGACTTTCACGCTCGCCGAAGGGACATGATGCTTTTTGGGTTGTAGTGGATTGGTTGACGAAGTCTGTGCATTTTCTTCCCATTCAAGTGAAGGATTCAGTGGACCAATTGAGTAGCTTGTACATCTGGGAGATAGTTTGACTACATGGAGTACCTGTGACTATTGTTTCTGATCGAGACCCACGCTTTACATCGCGCTTTTGGCAGAGTCTTCAG
>JAULJZ010153140.1:0-12500 GCA_032270985.1 Heliamphora pulchella
CTTTTGAGATTTCAAGCCTTTGTTGTAGATTTGATATGTACTAAAATATAGTTGTTTAAAGAAAATTGTTATATAATCGGGTTTCCAATTCTATGGTGAATGAAAGTTGTAGATGACGATCCATAGGAGGGACGGTTTGGGTTTGTTTCATAGGTCCCCGGGGTTCGGGGTGTGACACAACACAAACAAAAATAAACCCCAAACAGCCCCTTTTAAAATCCCAAAATCTAATCATGGAGACCAGACACACACCACCAACTTCAGAGTTGGCCGTCGTTGGGTTCAAAGCACGAGGTCATAACATGACCGTTTGCCAGGTGGCGGTCGCCGAGACCAAACCCCTCTGACATAGCAGTCGCCGTGACCAAAACCCTTCCAATATGGCAGTCGTCATGTGTCTCTTGATTATCCCAACAGTCGCCACAAACGAAGGAAGCGACCGCCATATCAAGGCGCGTACAATACCCCTAGGCTGCGCAGGTGAAGCTCATTCTTGCATTCCCACTCTCTCTCTCTCTCTTGCCTCCTTTGTTCTCTCTTGAACCTTCTTGAGTTTCCTTTGTTCTTTGCAATCTTTTGAGTCCTTCCCCTTTCTCTTTGATTATGGCTGGATGTGGGTATCTTTGCGACATCTCGGGGGTATTGCGGGGCTCCTCTACGGGTGAGAGCTCTTCCCTTGGTGCTATTGGGGGAGCCGACTCTCATGTTCCCCCTGGTGGGATTACTGCTCCTCAGCTCTCCACTACCATAGGGGCCATGGATATCCTTGTGACCAAGGCAGAGCAATCGTTGCTTCGTGCTACTGAGGACTAGGACCGAGCGACATGGGCGGTAGTCGCAACACAGGCAGCTGTAGATCAGGTGGCAGTAGAGCAGGCAGCTACCGAGGCTGAGTTAGCTTATTTCCTGGATCCCCATGCTAGAGAGGGGATCCCCACTCCTTTCGATCCACATACCTATGCTCCTGCCCCTACCGCTTGAGTCCAAGTGGGATGAGGCACTATGAGCCACCTACTAATGCCGTTGCTGCTGACGTTCTCCTCCGGGAGTCGGACCAGCATATCTCTCATCGGCGTCCTTCGGTAGGTTCTTGTATCCCTTCTTTCAACATGTTTTACTTTTATGCCTCAAACATAGATGCATGTCAAGGATCCCTTGTAACTTGTTCATTTTTGTGATGTAATGTTCAAGATATCTGTGATAACTGTATGCAATGTTTGAGATTTATGAATAAACTAGACATAAAACATGTGATCACATTTAAAGAACAAATCTGGACATTGACTTGAAAGCCTAGCTTAGATACTTGTGCAAGGGAGATTAAAAGAGTAGGGACACTAGGGATAGGGTTTTAGATGCAAACAATAAAAAGGGGATGGCTTTTTATTTTTATTTTTTTAGTTTTTTATTTTTGGAAAAAACATAAAAATCTAGGGGATTCATTTTTTATTTTTCATCATCATTTTTTTATTTTCTATTTTTGGGAAAAGCATAAAATTTTTAAAGGGATGATGTTTGATTTGTTTTATTATTTTTTGATTTTTTTTGTTTTTTTGGATTAAACATAAAATTTTTAAAGGGACGATTTTTGATTTTTTTTATTATTTATTATTTTAATATTTTAGGAAAACATAAAATGATAGAGATTTGCCTGGCATACCAAGGTTTAGGGTCCCTAGTCTTTTACTAGGGCGTGCAAAAATTAAAAGATCATCATACACACACGAATCTAGGGTAAAAAGGATTTGCTTGGTGCACTAGGACTTAGGGTACCTAGTCTTCTACTAGGGAGTGCAAAAACTAAAGGATCGTCATACATACATGAACCTAGGGTTAAAAAAATTTGTCTGGCACACCAGGGCTTAGGGTACCTAGTCTTCTAATAAGGAGTGCAAAAACTAAAGGATCGTGACACTCACACACACACGAATCTAGGGTTGAAAGGATTTCCCAAGCGCACCAAGGCTTAGGGTACCTAGTCTTCTATTAGGGAGTGCAAAAATCAAAGGATTGTTACACACACACAACCTAGGGTCGAAAGGATTTTCCTGATGCACTAGGGCTTAGGGTGCCTAGTCTTCTAGGGCTTGAAAGATTTACCTGGCGCACCAGGGCTTAGGGTGCCTAGTCTTCTAGGGCTTGAAAGAGATTTTCCTGGCATACTAGGGCTCAGGGTGCCTAGTCTTCTAGGGCTTGAAAGATTTTCTTGGCATACCAAGGCTTAGGGTGCCTTGTCTTCTAGAGCTTAAAAGAGATTTGCTTAGCACACCAGGGCTTAGGGTGCTTAGTCTTCTTGGGCTTGGAAGAGATTTACCTGGCTCACCAAGGCTTAGGGTGGCAAATCTTCTAGGGCTTGAAAGAGATTTGCCTAGCGTACCAGGGCTTAGGGTGCCTAGTCTTCAAGGGCTTGAAGGATTAGCCTAGCTCACCAGGGCTTAGGGTGCTTAGTCTTCTAGGGGTTAAAGGATTTTCCTGGTGCACCAAGACTTAGGGTGCTTAGTCTTCTAGGGTTTGAAGGAACCGAAGGGTTGTCACTCACACACGAACCTAGAGTTTTTATTGTTTTCAGTTACTTTCTGCATTCTATTGACTACTCTTATATATTTTGCTCATCTTCTTTTTTCAGGTTGGCAGGTACGTCCATGGCTTCGGAGGCTCTACCTCAGGCGAGGTGTTGGAGTGGTATGATATCGTCCCCGCTCCTAGCTAGGCTTTAATTGATGCCTCAAGCTTTGCTAGGTTTATACCCTTATTGGGTAGAACTAGCAATGACCGGGTATGGTTGACAGCCCTAGCTAAGAGGTGGTGGGATACCACCAACACTTTTCATTTTACCACCTTCGAGGCTACCCTGACCCCTCTGGAGTTCTCCATGATTACCGGCATTAGAGTCGGAGGTTCCCCCATTCCATTTGATCGTACCATCATCCACTCCGCTAACGCCTTGACCTACCTGGTCGGAGTTGTTCCTGTTTAGATGGACATAGATTGGGTCAGGTATATATGGTTTTTTGATCGCTTCTACCATTTCCACTGCTCAGAGCCCCGCTACTTCAAGTGGGTTGCCCGCGGCTTTCTCCTCTACATGTTCAGTACCTTCTTGTTCTCGAACAAGGAGAATACGGTTCATTTACACAATCTTGGTGCCCTTGCCTGCTTCGACTGCATCGCCACGTATTACTGGGGAGGAGCTGCACTCACCACAATTTATGGCTTAATGAGGGCTTTGACCTGGTTCCCTTAAGAGCTCAGCATTGGGGGATACTAGAGGGTCTGCGAGGTATATCTTATTTTCTACATACTGTTTATTCATTCCATCTGTTATCTGTTATCTATTTTCTTCTTGCTAACATCTTCCCTTTATAGCTTTGGACCTATGAGTTCCTCAGGCTTCACGTCCTAACAAACTCTTCTGCAGGCCCTCTAATGATTCCCCATACAGCTCGATGGGCCCGAGGTCTGAAGGGGAAGAAGAGCAAGGGAAGGACTTCGATAGATTTTGGGCTTCTCTAGACCGGCTAGCCCCTGACCAGGTACCATTATTTACTATTTACTGCACTGTATACTGTTCAATGTATCGCATTATTTACTATTTACTGCATTGATTACTGTTCTCTACACTGCCCTGTACACTGAACACTAAACTGATTACTGTTTACTACACTGTTCACTATGCTATACACTGGACTACTCACGACTCACTATAATGATCACTGCACTGCACTGTATTGCTCACTATACTGATCACTGATCTTTGTTCTGCACTATTCACTGCTCACTGTTCTTTTTGTTCTCTGTATTGTTTACTGAATTTCTGCAGGTGCACTGGGATGTTTGACATGGGGTGGAGGATCGGGCTGGCGAGGACCTGATGCGCAGCTGTGAGGCCACCTCGATGCGAATCCTGCTAAAGGGCCCCTTCTGTAGGGACTATTACTTAGGAGAGCGGGTGGCTCGGCTGTCCCTCGGCCTCGATCATTTTTGAATTCTAGCTACTCCACCAATCCACATGCGCTGGACAGACCACTTAAGCCGAGTCGACATGCTCCTGGAGATGATGAGGACTCCCGCCATTGAGCTACCGGGACCAAAGGGGGATTACACAGTTTGGGTGGTCTAGGCACATTTGCTAGGATCACTCGGTCCCAGCGTTGCCGTACCTGGTGGTAGGAGGAGGAGACTGGCACCAAAGCCAGCTAATGTTGGTGCTGGAGCTGCTGAAGGAGTTGCTGGTGTTGGAGCTGTTGCTATTGCTGGAGCTGTTGGGCGACCCACTAGAGTAGGAGCAGTTGAGGTGTCACGCCCCAAACACTAGGGTCACGTGAAAGCCCACTAAACTCTGTACATAAAAATAAGATTTGCAGTTGGAAAACTATCAACTCAAAAATCTACAATATTTGGATAAAGATCCCCAAGTTTGATCTCTCATAAAACAATAAACATGAAATCTCATACATGAATAAGTATATCGCCCCAAGGAGTATAAAACTAGCCTTCCGGAACAAGCATCACATGTAAAAGTACATGTATCAAAACAGAAAAACTACAGCAAGCTCTCCATCACCACGAGCATCTAGGTCAACTTCACGTGATCACCTGAAAATATTTTTACAGTAGAATTCGACACCGTGAGCCGAAGCCCAATAGAAAGTAGATAGTAAAGCTGTAAGGCAGGTTATGTAATTATACACACATAACCTCAATCACAGGAGCTAAAAGGTTTTCCTCTAAAAAATCATCAATTTTCTATCATTGAAACTATGCATATCATCCTCACAGATATCATGCCACAGTTAAGGGTAAGCAGTAATAAAATAGTACTCTCCACTCTGGTCACACAGCCGAGGAGAAAGAGATAAAATGTGATCCTATGTACCGACTCTGCCACATAGAGACAAAGGCAACAACTATAGACTCTTGCCCATGGTCTGCTATGTAATGACAAGCTTTATATGGGGTTACAACAATGATGCCATTAACGGAGGAACCTGATAGAAGCTTAATTTACAGGTTCGACACCTGAGGGAACTAAGCACCCACCCTCAATTTACGAGGACTAACCCAAAGGAACTGAGTACTTACGCTGCACACGTTTCCGGACTTGCATCGAGGAGCAATGGAAGCCCAACTCAAAATACCCACGGTCACGGTACATTTATGGAAAACATTTAAAAACCCACAAAGCAGTTTTACATCGCAAGTATAAAAGTGATCCAATCCATCCGCATGGAGATCTACAAGCATGTAGCAACATCGTTTCACCAAAACGTTGTAAAAGATGAGACTCATCCACGAGTCCAAACATCCACAAACAAGTTTTTCACAAAAAATACCTCGTTTTCAAAACCATCTTTTTGAAAACCACGGATATCAACACATCTGAATCATGTATAAAACCAAAAAAAGGCGTGAAATTCACTTTTACCCAAAACCAAGGTTTGAACATGAAAAATCACAAATCATGCATTTTTTATCCGGTGAAAACACATATAATTACATATAATACCCTTTTAACAGCAGTAAGTCTAGGATCCTACCTCGGAGAGCTAAAAGCTCGACGTCTCAAAACTGAACTACATCAGAATGAGAATCCATCCGGATGGATATGAAGCCCTCGTCGCCGACAGCAAGGATTTTCTATTCAACCACCAAAAACAAAGCCCCGGGCCCCCCGAAAGCTAGAGAAAAGGTAGAGAAAGGAAAAGAGAGAGAAGATATGTTCGAAAAAGATATTTTTAGACTCAAAAAGATATTTTGTAGCCTTTATAGATTTTTGCTCCCAGGACCCACCGCTCGAGTGCCCAAGCATCACTCGAGTGGACCCCTTGCCGACATAAGCTCTGCCACACCACTGCTCGAGCGCTCAACCACTGCTCGAGTAGTCACCTCACGGACCAACACTCTGCCACCAACCTGGTTGAGCGCGCTCCCCACTGCTCGAGCGGTCGTCGCTGGGAGAAAAATCGTGAAAAGCAACGAAGCCAAACCCCTCATGCATAACACGTATAACATCTATACAAAACATGTTGTTCTACAACTTGAAACATAAACCATACAACACAAAAATACATATACGGAAAGAAACACATCAACATATATAAATATCTCAAAAAGAGACGGGTCCGGGTCTCACATAAGGTACCCTGGATTGTATTGGTCCTTATCACTAGGTATCCTTTTGACATCCCTATCCTAGTTCCTCCGGCCATAGAGTACCGCCCGGTGCATGCCCAGGTTTGATCTTCTTTTCACCGTTTTCTTTTCTCTCTTTCCTCTATTCAAACTACTTAGCTCTTTATTCCTTTTGGCAGACAGACCAGGTCTGGCTAGACCGTCTCATGCTGGTGATGAGCGGCATGCGGACTTTGATTTTCTAGCAGGATGCTGCTCTACATGTAGCTGGGATCACTTTTGTTCCTCAGCCAGTTGCGGTGGTGAGTGCCTTCTATCCTTTTTGACTTTTCTTATTTTCTTCTATACTCCATTCTTATCTTTATTTTCTTCTAATAGCCATCGATACTAGCCACTGGCATAGTACATCTGCGAGTTTCAGTTCAGTCTCCAGCTCCAGTTTTTGCTCCAGCTCGAGGTCATAGGTCCCGTGCCTTTTTTCGAGCTCGCTATTCCTGAGGATCCATTTCTTTTGCTCGGAGCCACTCTAAAGTTGTATCCTTCTCTTTCGGTAGTGATGGTGATGACATCGATGATTTGGAGGAGTTGTTTGACTCATCCGAGGTTGGCCCTTCAGACGTTGGCCTCTCTTCCTGCCGAGTCCGTCGGAGACATTAGAGATCCCCTCCCTATGATATATTTTGTTCTATGATACATTTAGATACATTTACTTTCATACATTGGGTTTTATAGGCCTACGTGCCCTAGTTTTATTGGTTATTAGGTCTAGGTGTCGCAGTTTTACACACATTCTAACATATTTTGGCCTTCGTGCCATTCATTGCATTTTTATTTTCATTTGTTGCATGAGTTTTCCTTATTTGCTGTTTAAACTGTTCTGGATGCATGATACAAGTCTCAAGACTTACACGAATTATAGAAACTACAAACATAACATGCCTGCCACTTTTGAACATGGTAGTCGCCATAATCCATTATGGCAGTCGCCACAAAATCGAAGAGATAGGTGGCGGTTGCCGGGTCAACAAAGTGATGTCACTGTACTGTGTACTTTCATTATGGCGGTACCATACTCCAAGGTGGCAGTCGCCACAATGAGTGTACTTTTTCTAAATTTTTTCACGTCCAGCCTTCTCATGCCTCATAAATACAGCCCTTAGGGTCCCCATTTCCTATCACTTTCATCAAAATAACTTCTTTCAATGGCCCACTCTCTGCATGGATTGAGGAGTTTTCCCACATTGAAAGTTTGAACTTTACCACTTTTGGCATTAACTCCTTATTCTCCCTGATGACTGTAAAGATTGACAGTCCACTACTACAGACTACTGCACATCTGTGGGACCCTTAATCTCACGTCTTTTGTTTTGTCTTTGAGGAACTATACCCCTACTATAAAGGAATTTATTACCATTCTAGATCTGACCCTGAGGAGGTCTGTAGTTGTACCCACTTTCTTTCTTTCCACCCGTCAACAAATAATACAACTTTTTGATTTGTTTAAGATGGAGGCTTCCCTTTTGACTTCTAATGACTGCCATGACATCCTATGGATCATATGTTGGAGGTAAAATTGCCAAGATCTTTATTTTTGCAAACGATTATTTAAAAAAAATTAACTGAACAGGCCAATGCCAAAACATGCTCCAGATAAAACTTTTGATGACGAACGATCAATATAAAACCAGTGCATCCGAAGTTAATTTAGAATAATATCTTTTTACCGGTCGAATCTTCAACTATGATTTGAATCCGAGTTGAAGCTCCTGTCAGATCTTCTACTTATTTTCTTATGTGATTCCCAGATATAGTGTGGGCTATAATCCTCTGATGTCTCGTACTGGCATAACCAGGACAGCTTTAGTCTTAGAAGACAAGTTATGAAACTGGTTCAGTCTACCCGCATATATATAGGGCTACATCAGGGACTTGGGGAGTAATTATGAGTAAGACTTTCAGTAGAACACAGACACGTATCAGCGGTTTCTGTAATTAAGCAAACCTTATAGCGTTATCTACAATATGAAAAACCAACAGCAATTTCTACAATTTTCATAAAATACTGAATTATAGTTCACACCACTAAAGAACTATAATTGCACTCTGACCCATAAACCCAAGACCATATAGCATTGAGCTCCTATTATTAAATGCTTACCATTTCTCCCCACGTTAAGATTATCGATACCCGCCAATTAAGTTTAATTACTGATAATTTAATTTAATCGGCATCTTGATATTTCTTAAGCCCTTCCGCTTAACTTATTTGACCGCTGGATAATCAAATCCACCTGTAGGGTTTGGTTAGGTAAAAAATTATAAGCTTCCTTAAGAGTGTATCGTCAATCCCGATCTTTCGAGGTGTGGATTCCGTTAATAATTAATATTTTCCATATAAATAATACCGCTATCCAACTCACCTGGAATATAGACCCATATAAGATCGCACCCTCTAATGAATTAAAACAACAAATATTAAATATATGCAAACCAATAATTATTTTAGAATTAAGAAGATAAGCACTATTCATAATAACCTTGGAGTGTGAATTAATTTATATAGTCAATATAAAATTAATTACCCCAAATGTTCTGTTCTATACACACAAAGTGTACTAGCACAAAGAGTCGGAACAATGAACGACGCTATTATCTAGTCCCCATAACCAAGACAGGCCTACTAAAACTCTGTGCTACAGCCGTACTGATGGTATGTTCATTTCCATCTAAACTGTGAACATAAAACTTATATTCTACAAGAATCTAAAATCTGATATTCTGTGTGCAAACTGCACTCTACACACCAGATTAAATACTATACCGAATATCGAATATCTATTTATAATATTAAAGAAATGATACACATACATTGCTCATAAAGATTCTCATAAAATAGAAAATTAATTTAAAAAAAAATAAAATTAAATACTAAAAACATAGTTTTTAGTATACAAACCCTAACAATCTCTCACTTATACTCAAAACTATGCTACCATACATCTGATTCCCATGCCCTCTATATGACTTTCAAAAGTTTTAGTTGGTAAGCTCTTTGTAAAAGGATCTACAAGATTGTCTTCTGACGCAATCTTGGTCACAGCAATATCACATCTCTGTACAATTTCTCGTATCAGGTGATACTTACACTCAATGTGCTTTCCTTTCTTATGGACCCTTGGCTCCTTTGAGTTTGCAACTGCTCTGCTATTGTTATAGTAAAGTGTAATAGCCGACTGAACTAAATGTATCATCTCTAGATCTAATAGGATGTTCCTGAGCCAAACAGTCTCCTTGGTTTCTTTAGAAGCTGCCACATACTCGGCCTCCATGGTGGAATCAGCAGTGCAGAACTGCTTAATACTCCTTCAACTTATAGCTCGACCTCCTAAGGTAAACACATATCCTGAGGTAGACTTATGGAAATCCCAGTCAGACTGAAAATCTGAGTCTGTGTATCCCAAAGGTACTAGACTGTCTGCCTGGTAAACTAACATATAATTCTTAGTCATTTTCAGGTACTTGATTATATTCTTTACCGTAGCCAATACTCCTGTCCTGGGTTAGACTGATATTTGCTAACCATGCCTATGGCACAGCAGATATCGGGTCTAATGCAAAGCATAGTGTGGCGTTGAAATTTTTGGGGTTTTGAAAATGTTCAAAAATAAGGGAATTCAATGGATGTTTGGAAAATATTTTAACACCTTGAAAACTAAATTTTGAAAACCCTTTTTTGTTGAAAAATAGAGTCGCCACTTGATTTTTGAGAAAAATTAAGAAAAACAAAAATAGTCACTGATCTTTAAAATGTTTAACTAGAGAAAAAAAAGAATTTGAAAAAAAAGGTACAAGTTGGAAAAGGTGTTAGGCACCCCGTTCGCCCAAATCTAAGGTTGGCCTATACTAATCATCATTGGTTCTTTAATAGAATTTCTCAAATGCATGCAAATAAAGAAAGTGAAGGTAAAAAAAATATATTCAAAATTAAATATGAAATACACATAACATATGTATATAGAATGCCAAATAAAATAAGTACCAAAAGAAAAATCCTAAGTCCTATAGCATGCAATTTCTAACTAAAGGATACATGGAGCACTTGCACATGCGATATTATTAAAACAATCTAAATTAGCATGATTCGAATAAAAGAGTAAAAATATGCTAAAAGATGCTAAAATTAGCTAAACATGATTTGCTAAAAAAAAGCCAAACTATTTGAAACACAATTTTAAAGAAATTAATTAAAACATACATATTATCAAAACAAACTAGGTTAACATTAACATGATGAAAAGAAAACTTACAAAAGAAACTTATACTAAAATAAAAAATGGTTAGAAAAATGATATACTAACAAAAAAAAATCTAACTATTTATATATATATTTTTAAAAGGACGAGGAAATACAAGGAAAAAAAAACAAAAGAGAAAAAAATTACACTTAAAGATGAAATCTCGCTTAAAAGATTTTTTTTATAATTTTTGGGTTTAATAACATGAATGAAAGTAATGCTAATCATTAAAGAGAAAAAGAAAAGAACAAAAGAAAGGAAAAATAAAGTTAACAATAAAGAAAAAGAAAAGGAAATAAAGTGCTAGAAAAAGAAAACTACACTAATATTAAAAGAAAAGAAAAGAAAAAGAAAATAAATACTAAAAAAGGAACATTATACTAACACTAAGAAATAAAAGAAACTAAATACAACTATTTAGTTCAAATATGAATGTAGTATTGAAACCTACATCCACATAAATGTAAGTGAATTATTATAACAATTAACAACATTAATAAGTTGTAATTGTCAAAACATATTAGCACTATTTAATGGATTAATGAAAGAGTGACAATGTGTTAAGTGTGAAATGTGAATAACTTAGGGATAATTACACTTACCTCCCCTGAGATTTAAGCTTATTATAGGGACCTCCCATGTGATTTCTGAAATTATACTAACCTCCTATGAAATTTAATTTTAACATCAATTGCACCTTAACGGTTAAAATTTTTGTTAAAATTTAATGAAAACCGCCCCTCTCACCCCAAAACCACCATTTCTACCCCAAAATCACCCTTCAAACCACATTTTCCCCCCGAAACCACTTTTTTCACCCCAAAACCTCCATTCTCAAAACCACCCTTCTGTTGAAATTTGGGGTGGGAAGGGTGGTTTTGGGGGAAAAAGGTGGTTTGAAAGGTAGTTTTGGGGTGGGAAGGGTGGTTTGGGGGGGGAAAGGTGATTTGAAGGATGGTTTTGGGGTGGGAATGGTGGTTTTGGGGTGGGAGGGGTGGTTTTCGTTAAATTTCAACAAAAATTTTAACAATTGGGGTGCAATTGATGTTAAAATTAAATCTCAAGGGAGGTCAGTGTAATTTCAGAGACCACATGAGAGGTCCGTGTAATAAGCTTAAATCTCAGGGGAGGTAAGTGTAATTATCCCAATAACTTAACAACTAAGGAATTAAAGATAGTAACCAAATTACATGGAGCAAATTAAATGATAAACAAGATTAACTATGTAAATGAAAGAAATATGCGAATTGAAATTGAACTTAAACCAATCTCTCCAAAAGAGAGAAAATAGGTTATAAGGATCGGGGATCCAAACAAAGTACCTGGATTGCTAAGGAATCCTCGAGTTGGGGAATGGTAATGTGCAATTCGATCCTCGAGCGATGATCCAAGTTAGGGTTTTAGAATTTCGGTATTGGGGGTTCGGCTCTCGGTATTTCAATAGGGTTTTAGCATCAGGGCTCAGGATTGCTCAGCAACTCGACAGAGCATCTCTCACTAAACTTCTCTTTAAAAATTTGTCTTGAAAATGTACGTTGGGGTATGGTATTTATAGAATTTTTCAACCAATGAGATGCTGACACGTTTTGGGACACGTTAGGTCATTTGGAGTTGGTGGTCGCCAGGTTATGAATTGGCGGTCGCCATGTTTGAAAAGATTCCAAGAGCTTCTATTGGCGGTCACCAAAATGAAAGTTGGCGGTCACCATGTTGGAGGTGGTGGTCGCCACTTTTGACTAGGGTTTCGAAGAGGTTCTATTGGCTATCGCCACAATGAACATGGCGGTCGCCACAAAAAATGGAAGTTTCCAAAAGGTTCCATTGGCAGTCGCCATTTTGGAGTTGGTGGTTCAAAAAGATTTCATTGGTTTTGAAGGTTTTGATGATTTGGTTCAAATACCGAGCTTGGATCATTTTTCGAGGATCGTACTAAGGCACCATTCTAATCATTTTTATCATCGGATTCACCTAAGATTGGGCGGGATTAAATTAGGGTGTCTACAGTTGCTCCTCTTTGATATAACTTGTATAGTAACATGTGATGCAAGTTATATCAAAAACCCAAAGACAACA
>JAULJZ010153140.1:12600-29523 GCA_032270985.1 Heliamphora pulchella
ATAGAGTCAAGATCTAAGAACTCGACTAGGGATAAGATAATCAAGAGGATTGAGCCAAGATCCTAGAAATTACCTTAACCGGGAAGGCAGCAACGAATTGATCTGTCGAGTCAAGACCTAACAATCCAGAACGATAATGGGATAAGAATAACTGAAAATTCGGGTCAAGACTTTGAAATATCCTTATTGGAGAGAACCACGGATTAATAGGTTGAGTCAATACCTAAAAATTTGGGACGAAACACGGGATAAAAATAATTAAAAATCAAGTCACAGCTTGAAATTAAATTTATCGGAAGGAGAGACAATGAATTAATAGGTCAAGTTAAGACCTAAAAATTCGGGACGAAGCACGGGATAAAAAATAATTAAAAGCTAAGTCACGACTTAAAATTAAATTTATCGGGAAGGATAACCACGAATTAATAGGTCGAATTAGGACTTAAAAATTCGGTATGAAACACAGGATAAAAATAATTAAAAGCCAAGTTACGATTTAAAATTAAATTTATCGGGAAGGATAATCACGAATTAATAAGTAGAGTCAGGATCTAAAAATTTGGGACAGCCCCTTTTAAAACTCTAAAACTGTTGACATGACTGTTTACAGCCGAGCCGTTTTCCTTCTGACATGGCGGTTGCCGCCTTCAAACCCCTACAACATGACGGTTGCCATGATGAAAACCCCTTGAATTGGCGGTTGCCAGGAAACTCTTGGGAAACCTAGCGGTCGCCAACACTAAAGGTGGCGACCACCACCTCCAGGCGCGCATAATGCCCTCAAAAGCGCACGGGCTAGGGTCATTTGCTCATATCCTCTCTCTCTCTAGCTCCCTTTGCTCCAAAACCTCTCTCATACTCTTTCTTACTCTCCTCTCTTTCCCTAGCATTCGTGTCTTTTCTCCTTGCTCTTTCTTACGAGGCGGGCCATAGAAATCTTGAGGATATCGCAGGAGCTATCTGCGGTTCTTTCGTTAGCGAGAGCTCTTTCATGGGGACTCTCGGGGGCATGACAACTAGCCTTCCCGCTAGCGGGGTCACCACCACGTAGCCCTTCGCTGCGATGGATGCCCTTGTATTTGAGGCGGAGCGTGCATCTTGCCATATTGCTGAGAAGGAGGCACGCGCAGCTGCTGAGACATAGGCAGTTGCATACGCTGTTGCTGAGGTTGAGATGGCCGACTTCCTTGATCCCGATGCTGGGGAGGGCCATCCAACGCCCTTCGATCCACACACGTACGCCCCAGTCCCCCACCGCTTGGTGCCGGGTGGGATGCGGCGTTACGAGTCGCCTACGGATTCCATCGCTGCTGATTTCCTTCTTCGGGAGTCGGACCAGCACATCTCTCGTTAGCGCCCATCAGTAAGTTCCCTATCCTTACTTGTTCAATATCAAAATATGTTTTTATGATATATCTCAAATATAGACGCATGCCTAGGATCCCCATGTGATATGATATGATGTGATGATGATGTTGATGATGATGATGTTGATGACTTGCGCATAATGTCTAAGATTTGGATATAAAAAGCTTAGCTTAGATACCTGTGCAAAGGAGAGATTAAAACGGTAGGGACACTAGAGCTTAGGGTTTCAGATTTAAATAATAAAATGGGAGATTATTTTAGCAAAAAAATCATAAAATTAAAGGGCTTAAATTTTTTTTATTTTTATTTTTAGCAAAAACATAAAAAAACTAAGGGATTAATTTTTCATTTTTATTTTTGGTGCTAAGCATAAAAAATCTAAGGGAAAATTTTTTATTTTGGTTTTAGGGGCTTGAAAACAAATGGGAGAATTTTTTTTGTCAAAAATCCTAAGAATTAGAAGCAAATTTTGTAGAAAATCCGAAAAACTAGAGCAAATTTCTAAAAATCGCAAATCCTAGAAAATTAAGGGGCATTTTTCAAAAATTTTAGAAAATTAAGAAATTTTTCTTAGAAAATCCTAAAAATTAAGAAAAATCTTTAAAAAATCTAATAAGATTAGGGGGAATTTTTTCAAAAAATCCTAGAAAATTAAGAAAACTTTTTAGAAATTCCTAGAAAATTTGGAAAAATTTTGCAAAATTTCCAAGAAAGTTAAGGAAAATTTTTAGAAAATCCTAGTAATTTAAGAAAAATTTTCAGAAAATCTTAGAAAATTAAGAAAATTTTTTAGAAATTCCTAGAAAATTAGGAAAAATTCTTCAAAAGTTCCTAGAAAGTTAAGGAAAATTTTTACAAAAAGGGGAAAAATTTTCAAAAATTCTAAAAAAATTAAGGAGAATTTTTTAAAAATCCTAGAAAATTAAGAAATAATTTTTAGAAAATTTTAGAGAGTTAGGGCAAAAGAGGGAAAACACAAATATCAAAGGGAAGAGATTTATTTACTTTTTTATTTTTATTTTTTTAAAAAAATTGTTAACACAAAATGATAGAGATTTACCTAGCGCATCAGGGCTTTGGGTTCCTAGTTTTCAACTAGGATGTGTTTTTACCAAAGGATCGTCACTCATACACGATTCTAGAGTTAGGGGAATTTGCCTGGCGCACCAGGGCTAAGGGCTCCTAGTCTTCTATTAGGACGTGCAAAAACTAAAGTATTGTCACTCACACACGAACCTAGGGTTAGAAAGATTTACCTAGGACACCAGGGCATAGGGTTCCTAGTGTTCTACTAGGACGTGCTGGGTTTTTCTGGCGGGCCAGTGCTTAGGGTTCCTAGTTTTCTAGGGCTTGAGAGATTTTCTTGGTGCACTGGGGCTTGGGGTGCCTAATCCTCAGGGCTTGAGAGATTTACCTGGTGCACCAGGGCTAAGTGTTCCTAGTCTTCTACTAGGACATGCTGGGTTTGCCTAGCAGACCAATGCTTAGGGTTCCTAGTTTTCTACTAGGACATGTTGGGTTTTCTTGGTGAACCAAGGCTAAGGGTGCCTAGTTTTCTAGGACTTGAGAGATTTACCTTGCGCACCAGGGCTTGAGGTGCCTAATCTTTAGGGCTTGAGAGATTTTCCTGGCGCACCAGGGCTTGGGGTGTCTAATCTTTAGGGTTTTGGAGATTTGCCTGGCGCACCAGGGCTTAGGTTCCTAGTCTTCTACTAGGACGTGTTGGGTTTGGTTGGCGGACCAGGGCTTAGGGTTCCTAGTCTTCTAGGGCTTGAGAGATTTGCATGGCGCACCAGGGCTTTGGGTGCCTAATCTTTAGGGCTTGAGAGATTTGACTGGCGCACCAGGGCTTAGAATGCTTAATCTTTACTGCTTGAGAGATTTGCCTAGTGCACCAAGACTTGGGGTGCATAGTCTTCTAGAGCTTGAGGGAACCGAAGGGTCGTCAAACACACACGAACCTAGGGTTTTTATTACCTTCAACTATTCTCTGCATATCCCTTGCTTGATTTGTTCTTTGTATGTTTTCTGCTAGTCTTTTAATTTTTAGGCTGGCTGTAACATCAGAGGCTTCGGAGGGTTTGCCTCCGAGGAGATGTTGGAGTGGTATGAATCCCTCCCTGCTCCCAGCCGAGCATTCATCGATGCATCCGACTTTGCTCGATTCATACCCTTATTGGGTTGGACGAGCAACGACCAGGTATGGCTAATTGCCTTGGCTGAGCAGTGGTGGGATACCACCAACACCTTCCACTTTACCACATTTGACGCAACTTTGATGCCTCTAGACTTCTCTATGATTACTAGCATCAAGGTTAGAGGAGCCCCTATTCCATTTGATCCATCTGTCGCCCACTCCGCTAACGCGCTGATGTATCTGCTCGGGGCTATTCCAATGTAGATGGACAAAGACCGGCTCAGATATACATGGTTCTTCGAGCGCTTCAGACACTTCTACTACACTGAGTCTCGCCACTTCGAGTGGGTCACCCGGGGATTTCTGATGCATATGTTCGGTACCTCCTTGTTTTCGTACAAGGAGAACATTCATTTGCACTACCTGGGCGCACTTGCTTGTCTTGACCTGGTTGCTTCTTTCGACAGGGGAGGAGCTGCTCTAGCAACCCTCTATGGGTTTTTGAGAACCTTGACCCCGTTCCCCTAGGAGCTCAGCATAGGGGGATACTGAAGGGTCTAAGAGATATGATTTAGTTTCTGCACTTTTCCATTCATTTCTGTTCTTTATTATCCATTATCTGCTTACTGACATTTTCTTTTTACGGTTGTGGACTTATGAGTTCCTCGGACTTCACGTCCCAACAAACTCCTCGGCAGACCCTCTACTCATTCCCCGAGCGGCTCGGTGGTCCCGAGGCCTGAAGGGGAAGAAGGCTGGGGGGAAGGATGTTGACCACTTTCGAGTATCATTGGACCGGCTGACCCTTGACCAGGTATCAATTCTGTTCATTGATGTTTACTGCACTGTTCATTGCACTACACTGCCCTGTTTCTGTTTTTGTTCTTTGTTCTACACACGGATCATTGTACACTGATTATCATATTGTACTGCATTCACTGCTTATTGCATTGCACTGTACTTTAAACTGCTGGAGGTTCACTGGGATGTCTGTAGAGCGGTAGAGGATCTAGTCGACGCAGATTTGATGCAAAGTCGAGGACTCACCTCGATGCGAATCTTACTGGAAGGTCTATTTGGTCGGGAGTACTATCTCGTAGAGCAAGTGGTTCGCCAGTTGCTCAGCGTTGATCACTTTTGAATACCAGTGGTTCCTCCAGTATGGATGAGTCGGATCGATCTCCTAGGCCGTGTCGACCTCCTCTTAGAGATGGTGGGGATCCATGCCTCGGAGCTGCTGGTGCCGGAGGAGGACTACATAGCCTGGGCCCAGGCACATCTGCTTGGACCCTTAGGAACTAGCCTGGCTTCCCCAGGTGGCAGGAGGAGGGGACGGGCACCGGAGGCTGCTAATGTCGGTGCTACTGGAGCTGCTACTGATGATGACGATGCTGGAGGGATGAGGGGCCCAGAGATTCCATGGGAGATTCAGACAGTAGCATATGGCTACCCTTCCCTCTGCCGGTTCTCGTTCCGCTAGCACTTGAGTTTAGGGCTAAGCTCAATAAGGTTTGTCCTTATCCTTTCCCCTTCCATTTGGTTACTTTCATTGCTTATTTGCTTAAACTGCATAACTTCTTTTTACAGGTTAACCAGGCGTGGCTAGATCACGTTTGAAGAAAAATACGCAAATTTAAAGTTATTTCTAAACACACAAGATTTTCTTGAAATATTTTTGAAAAACAAATTTGTTTTTTTAAGAAAAGCCCCCAAGATTAGTTTTAGGAAAAACATATACACAAATTAAGGAAAAGGGTTTAAAAATTATCTTTAAGGAAAATTATTTTTTTGAAAATCATTTTTTTGCTAATAAAATATATATATTTTTGGAAATGCCCACAAAATAAGATGCACAAGAAAATAATAATCTAAAATAAACACGTAAATATACACACTAAAAGAAAATAAACACACACACAACAAAACCCGCAAACAGCCTCTTTTAAGACCCTAAAATCGTTGACATGACTGTTGACAGCCGAGCCGCTTTCCTTCTGACATGGCGGTCGCCGCCTTCAAACCCTGACAACATGGCGGTTGCCATGATGAAAACCCCTTGAACATGGCGGTCGCCAGGAAACTCTTGGGAAACCCAGCAGTCGCCAACACTAAAGGTGGCGACCGCCACCTCCAGGCGCGCATAAGGCCCTCAAGGGCACACGGGATAGGCTCATTTGCTCATATCCTCTCTCTCTAGCTCCCTTCACTCCAAAACCTCTCTCATACTCTTTTTTGCTCTCCTCTCTTTCCCTAGCTTTCGTGTCTTTTCTCCTTGCTCTTTCTTATAGGGCAGGCCACGGACATCTTGAGGATATCGCAGGAGCTATCCGCGGTTCCTTTGCTGGCGAGAGCTCTATCATGGGGACTCTCGGGGGCACGACCACTAGCCTTCCCGCCGGTGGGGTCACCACCACGCAGCCCTCTACTGCGATGGATGCCCTTGTATTTGAGGCGGAGTGTGCCTCCAGTCGAATTGCTGAGGAGGAGGCAGGCGCAGTAACAGAGGCATAAGCAGCTGCAGACGCTGCTGCTGAGGCCGAGATGGGTGACTTCCTTGATCCCAATGCTGGGGACGGTCATCCAGCGCCCTTCGATCCACACACGTATGCCCCGGTCCCTCACCGCTTGGTGCCGGGTGGGATGCGGCGTTACGAGCAGCCTATGGATTCCATCGCTGCTGATGTCCTTCTTCTAGAGCTGAACTATCACATCTCTCGTCAGCGCCCAACGGTAAGTTCCCTATCCTTACTTGTTCAAATCAAAGCATGTTTTTATGATATATCTCAAATATAGGCGCATGCCTAGGATCCCCATGTGATATGATATGATGTGATGATGATGTTCATGATGATGATGATAAATGATGATGTTGATGACTTGCGCATAATGTTTGATTTCTGGACATGTAAAACTTAGCTTAGGTACCTGTGCAAAGGAGATTAAAATAGTAGGGACACTAGAGCTTAGGGTTTCAGATTTAAAAAATAAAAATGGCGATTATTTTAGCAAAAAAATCATAAAAATAAAGAGCTTGAATTTTTTATTTATATTTTTAGGAAAAACATAAAAAAAGCTAAGGGATTGATTTTTCATTTTTATTTTTGGAGCTAAACATAAAAAATCTAAGGGGGAAATTTTTTATTTTTGTTTTTGGGGCCTGAAAACTAAGGGGAGAATTGTTTTTCAAAAATCCTAAGAATTAGAAGCAAATTTTGTAGAAAATCCTAAAAACTAGAGTAAATTTTCAAAAATAACAAATCCTAGAAAATTAAGGGACATTTTTCAAAAATTTTAGAAAGTTAAGAAATTTTTTTTTAGAAAATCTTCGAAATTAAGGAAAATTTTTAAAAAATCTTAGAAGATTAAGGGGAATTTTTTCAGAAAATCCTAGAAAATTAAGAAATTTTTTTAGAAATTCCTAGAAGATTAGGGAAATTTTTCAACAATTCCTAGAAAGTTAAGAAAATTTTTTAGAAAATCTAAAAAAATTAAGAAATTTTTTTAGAAATTCCTAGAAAATTAGAGAAATTTTTTCAAAAGTACCTAGAAAGTTAAGGAAATTTTTTAGAAAAACAGGGAAAATTTTAAAAAATTTCTAGAAAATTAAGGAGAATTTTCCAAAAATTCTGGAAAATTAAGAAATCTTTTAGAAAATTTTAGAAAGTTAAGGCAGAAGGGGCAAAACACAAATATCAAAGGGAAAATATTTTTTACATTTTTTTTATTTTTAGGAAGAATGGTTAACACAAAATGATAGATATTTGCCTGGCGCACCAGGGCATTGAGTTCCTGGTTTTCTACTCAGATGTGTAAAAATCAAAGGATCGTCACTCACACATGATTCTAGGGTTAGGGAGATTTGCTTGGTGCACCAGGGCTTAGGTTTCCTAATCTTTTACTAGGACGTGCGAAAACCAAAATATCGTCACTCACACACGAACCTAGGGTTAAAAAGGCTTTTTTGGCACACCAGGACTTAGGGTTCCCAGTCTTCTACTGGGTTTGCCTCGCCGACCAGGGCTTAGGGTTTCTAGTCTTCTACTAGGACGTGCTAGGTTTTCCTAGCGGACCAAGGCTTAGGGTGCCTAGTCTTTTAGGGCTTGAGAGATTTTTCTGTCGCACTAGGGCTTGGGGTGCCTAATCCTTAGGGCTTGAGAGATTTTCCTGGCGCACCAGAGCTTAGTGTTCTTAGTCTTCTACGAGGACGTGCTGAGTTTGCCTAGCGGACCAAGGCTTAGGGTTCTTAGTCTTCTACTTGGACGTGTTGGGTTTGCCTGACCAACCAGGGCTTAGGGTGCCTAGTCTTCTAGGGCTTGAGAGATTTGCCTTGCGCAGCAGGGCTTGAGGTGCCTAATCTTTAGAGCTTGAGAGATTTTTCTGGCGCACCAGGGCTTGAGGTGCCTAATCTTTAGGGCTTCAGAGATTTGGTTGGCGCACCAGGGCTTAGGGTTCCTAGTCTTCTACTAGGACATGCTGGGTTTGCTTGGCAGACCAGGGCTTAAGGTTCCTAGTCTTCTAGGGCTTGAGAGATTTGCCTGGCGCAGCAGGGCTTGGGGTGCCTAATCTTTAAGGCTTGAGAGATTTTCCTGGCGCACTAGGGCTTAGAGTGCCTAATCTTTAAGGCTTTAGAGATTTGCCTAGCGCACCAAGGCTTGTTGTGCCTAGTCATTTGGGCTTGAGAGAACCGAAGGGTCATCACATACACACAAACCTAGGATTTTTATTGCCTTTAACTATTCTTTGCATATCTCTTACTTGATTTGTTCTTTATATATTTTCTGCTTATCTTCTAATTTTTAGGTTGGCCATTACATCAGAGGTTTTGGAGGTTCTGTCTTCAGGGAGGTGTTGGAGTGGTATGATTCCCTTCTTACTCCCAACCAGGCTATCATCGATGCATCTGACTTTGCTCGGTTCATACCCTTATTGCCTAGGACGAGCAACGACCAGGTATGGCTGACTGCCTTGGCTGAACGGTGGTGGGATACCACCAACACCTTCCACTTCACCACATTTGAGGCTACTTTGATGCCTCTAGACTTCTCTATGATTACTGGCATCAGGGTTGGAGGATCCCCTATTCCATTTGATCCATCCGTCACCTGCTCCGCTGACGCACTTATGTATTTGCTCGGGGCTATTCCAATGCAGATGGATAAAGACTGGGTTAGATATACATGGTTCTTCGAGTGCTTTAGACACTTCTACTGCACCAAACCCTGCCACTTCGAGTGGGTCGCCTGGGGATTTCTGAAGTATATGTTCGGTACCTCCTTATTTTCAAAAAAGGAGAACACCATTCATTTGCACTACCTGGGCGCACTTGCTCGTCTTGACCTGGTTTCTTCTTTCGACTGGGGACGAGCTACTCTAGCCACCCTCTACGGCTTTATGAGGACCTTGACCCGATTCCCCCAGGAGCTCAGCATAGGGGGATACTGGAGGGTTTAGGAGGTATGATTTAGTTTCTACACTTTTCCATTTATTTCTGTTCTTTATTATCCATTATCTACTTGCTGACATCTTCTTTTTGCAACTATGAACTTATGAGTTCCTCGAACTTCATGTCCCGGTGAACTCCCTGACAGACCCTCTAGTCATTCCCCGAGAAACCCGGTGGTCCTGAGGCCTGAAGGGGAAGAAGGATGGGGGAAAGGACGCTAACCACTTTCGAGTGTTATTAGACCAGTTGACCCCTGATAAGGTATCAATTCTGTTCACTGCTGTTTACTGCACTGTTCATTGCATTGCACTGCACTATTTCTATTTTTGTTCTTTGTTCTACACACGGATCATTGTACACTGATTATCATATTGTACTGCATTCACTGCTTATTGCATTGCACTGTACTTTAAACTACTGCAGGTTCACTGGGATGTCTAGAGAGGGGTAGAGGATCGAGCCGGCGTAGATCTGATGCGCAACAGAGACCTCACCTCGAGGCGAATCTTACTGGAAGGTCCATTTGGTTAAGAGTACTATCTCGTAGAGCAAGTGGTCCGCCAGTTGCTCGGCCTTGATCACTTCTGAATACCGGTGGTTCCTCCAGTATGCATGCGCTGGACCGATCTCCTAGGCCGTGCCGACCTCCTTTTGGAGATGGTGGGGATCCATGCCTCGGAGCTGCTGGTGCCGGAGGGGGACTACACAGCATGGGCCTAGGCACATCTGCTTGGACCCTTAGGACCTTGCCCAGCTGCCTCTAGTGGCAAGAGGAGGGGATGGGCACCGGAGGTTGCTGATGTCGGTGTTGCTGGAGCTACTACTGCTGGAGGGATGAGGGGCCCAGAGATTCCATGGGAGATTCAGACACTAGCATATGGCTACCCCTTCCCTCTACCTGTTCCTGTTCCACTAGCACCTGAGTTCAGGGCTACGCTTAGTCAGTTTTGTCCTTATCCTTTCTCCTTCCATTTGGTTACTTTTGTTGCTTATTTACTTAAACTGCCTAACTTCTTTTTACAGGTTAACCAGGCGTGGCTAGATCACATGCTGCTGGTCTTTACCGGTTAGAGAGCACTAATCCGTCAGCTTAACGCCATTGTCCGAGCGGCCAGCATTACCTTTACCCCAGTGGCCATAGTGAGTGTCCCCATAACCCCTTTTAACTTTTCTGCACTTTTTTTGTACTTTGTTCTGATCCTTGTTTTCTTTGAACAGCCTCTAGTACCAGCATTGGCATAGTACCACCACAGGCTCCGGTTAGGCTCCCTGCTCCAACCCCGGCTCTAGTTCGTGGTCGTGGTTCCTGGGCATCCTCTCGCGCTCGCTCCAGAGGATCCATCTCTTATGCTAGGAGTTGCTCTAGAGCTGTATCTTCTTCCCCCGGCAGTGATGGTGATGGTAGCGATGACATTGACAGGCTCTTTGAGGATGTTAACTCGGACAAGGCCAGTCTTTACTCTCACCGAGTTCCCTCCAGTTGCATTTATTTTTTGATACATTCTGATACACTTACTCTTTATGGGCCTGCGTGCCCCAGTTTGATACATTCTTATACATTTACTTGACCTATGGGCCTACGTGCCCCGGTTTACTATTTATTGGGCTTGGGTGCCCCAGTTTTTTACTTTGATACATTCTTATCACTTTCTGATGCATTTCTAAGCCTTCATGCCATTTATTGCTTCACATGTTTATCTGTTGTATGGCTTTTCTTCATTTGCTATTCAAACTATCGTGGATATATGATACAAATGTCAAACTTTACACAAAATGCAGAAACCACAAAACTAACACATGCCCGCCCCCTTTTAACATGGCAACATGGTGATCGCCACATCCAACCTGGTGGTTGCCTAGTCAAAGGGCTGATGTTACTGCACGGTGCCCTTTCAAGTTGGCGATCGCCCACTCCAAGGTGGCAGTTGCCATATTTATTGTACTTTTTGCTAATTTTTTGATCTTCAGCCTTTTCATGCTTTATAAATATAGCCCTGGACGCCCCACTTTCTGTTATTCTCACTCAGATGGCTAGTCCCATTTCTTCATGGATTGAGGTATTCTCCCATATCGAGCGTTTGAACTTTGCCTCTTTTAGTATCAACTCCTCGTTTCCTCTAATGGCCATAAAGATTGATGAACCATTGTTGAAAGCAGCTGCTCAGCTATGGGATCTGTAGTCCCATGTCTTTCGGTTCGACCTTGAAGAGCTATGCTCCACTGTAGAGGAATTTGCTGCTATCCTGGACTTAACTTCTCGGAGTTCTGTTGTTGTTCCCACTTTCTTCCTTTCGGCTCGACAGTAGGTAATGCAACTCTGTGGTCTATCTAGGATGGAAGCTTCTTTTCTGACATTGGGTGACTACCTTGACATTTCATGGATCATTGAGAGGTTCCATCCTACTGGCAACCTTAGCGACCTCGACTTTTAGTTGTAGTGTCATTATGCCCTTAGTTGCGCACTAGTTGACATCGCGAGTCAGATGTGGATGGGTAAGGACTTTGTACCACTTGTCTTTAGTCGAGACACTGATGGGCCTAGATGCCGTTCATTGGGGCGAGACCACTACTTTTTTCTGGCAGCCCCTTGCTTCCCCAGGTAAGCTCAAATCTTTCTCTTAATCAAACTTTTGTCATACGACAAGGCTTTTCTCTTTTTGATCTAACCTTCATTGTAGATCTGGCTGATGGAGAAGGTGAATCTTGTACAGAAATAACCTACTAATAGACACAGTACCACAGCTTTCTTAGATCACCCTTACGAGCAGATATGTAGCACCGAGGTAGACTAGCGACACTATCTCTCTTCTCTGACTGGCGCAGATATCACCTGGCATGCCCTTGGTGGAGAATCCTTTGTAACACCCCGGTTTGAACCCTTGTTGTAAGAGCCCAAAATATAACTACCCGTGGAGCGATCTAGCCTAAACCCTAGTATTAGTGACGGATAGACAACGAGAACTTAGGTCGCTACATGAACGAGAGAAATCCTAAGTAGCCCGAAACCCTAAATTTGACCCGAAAACCCTAAAAGAGACCAAATACTCAGAGGTAAAGCCTTAACACTTAAAAAAGTCTCAGGATAGCTTAAATTAAGTAAATAACATAAAATATAAAATTAAAAATTAAAAATTCCCATAATTAGAATAAAATGACCATTTTGACCATAATATAGCAAAAAGTCCTAAAAATTTAAAATTTGACACATGAATACACAAAATCAAATATTTATGTACAATTAATTAATAAAACACAAAATAACAACAAAAATGACCAAATTGCTCTTTGATGGCTGGTCACCTCGGAATTTGTGCCCAAAAAGATATTTTTTTGTCTTTTTATGCTTAAAAATGAGAAAAGATGTATTAATTAAGTATTATTTTGACCTAATACTTTTTATACAAGCAATATATATAATATTATAAGAATGTAGGTTAATAAAAGTAAACAAATAATTATTTAAAATATCTACAAAATAAATATGTCAAAAAGCCAACTCTAGTCAAACTAACTTAATTTAGTTTAAAATCTTACACCTATTTAATTAATTGCTATCAAAATTATGATAAATTATGGAAAAACTAAATTAATTATAAATACATTAATATAATAGATTTTAGTACGTTTAGATACCAAAAAGATACATAAAATCAATAATTTATGCATTTTCTTGCACAAAATGGTACCAAAACACAATTTAATACATAAATTCATACAAAAATTAGATTTGCAGCCACCCAAACATGTCCCATCCGAATCCCCATCTGCACAACCTGAAAATATCTCTTACATAATCCCCTTAATAAGAGCTAACCTCCCAGGAAACCAATGAAAATTTAGGAAATTCAAAAATCTACTTACATACAATAATTAAGCCTCCATTATAATTTTCATTATAAAAACACACCCCAAGCACTCTCCTCATTCATATGGTACGACTGAGAGAGTGAGAGAGAAATACTACAAAAAAATTATCTAAGTGTTCTAAGAGAGAAGAAGGAGAGAAGAAGAAAGAAGGAAAAAAGAGGAAGGGGGAAAGGATCAAGCATGGACAAGGCATTGAAGCTTAAGACCATTTCTTCCTCAACCATTTAAGCATCAAAAGAGATAAGTAAACTCTTTAAAACCTTCTGATATTTTCCCATAAGATAACCTTCAATCCATCTCTATAACAAACCCTAAGAAGATAAAGCAAATAATAACTCAAAAAGGTGTCGTAGGCGTAGTTTATGGGCTGTTTATGCATGAACATGCTTTGCATGTGTTTGCATGTGTTTGCATGTGTGTATTGTTGAGTTTTATGGATTAAACATGTTCTGGAGTTTTGGTTTATGTGATTTTATAACATGCATGTAAAGAAAACTCAATAAAAATGTACACCACATAAGCTAAGGAATCAAAATCCTAAGTAGCTTGATTTTTTGGGCTTACTTGTTTTCTGCCACCAACTTTAAACTATCATAACTAATTGTAGAGAAGTGATATTAAAGTGATTTTGTGTCCAGACCTATATGTTTGAGTTTTCTTTCATACAAAATTGGTTTGAAGTGATTTCGTTGAGTAGAACTCTAGATGTGTCATTTTTGCCAAAGAGTGTCAGATCTTGACTACTCTGAGTTGCAGACCTAAAAATCCTGAGTTAGATTGAGAACTGAGCTTGGCTTGAAACATAAACCTCGTAGAGGACTTATTTATCTTTCTGTGCACCAAAAATGAGCCAAACATACGAAGTCTTGATGTGTCAAAATACTTCTCAAATTCACTGTTGAGATACAGTGACTAACAAACCTCTTTGTCACATATTTTTGTGAGACCCAAAACCCAACTTTTTAGAAGCCAAATCCAAAAGTAGTAAACATAAAAAATGTATCTAACATATTAACCTAAATACAGAGCAAATATCAGCCCAAAATACCCTCGGATGATACCCTAAAGGTTTCAATCAGGTTCTGTTAAAGACACTTTGCAGACCCTTTTTATAAATTAGCCAAAATCTCAAACTTCTTGCAAACAACTTGCCTTAGAACAAAATATGAAACTTGTAGGGGACACCCTAGACTAAACCCTCACCAAAACTCAGACCTAGAGACCTTGAATTGATGCCCCAAAATAGTGGCCAACAGAGGCACAATTTCTGTGTCTTTCTGTGTAAAATGTTGAACGATTTTCACTTAAATAAAATAAATGACCCCTGTGCCCTAGGATCTAACCTTAATGATAAATATGAAAATTATAGGAAATATTTTTATTTAATTGGTATTTAAATTTCAAAAATTAAACCTATGGCTAAGTACTTCAAAACACTATTGAAACTTTAAAACTAGCAATTGAACTTTTAGCTAAAATTGACTAAGTGTTCAAATGACGTATTACACATGGAACTTAAGTGTGTGAACCTTATTGAACTTTTTAAGTAAATAGTGTATGAAATTGATACTTTTGATGAAATAAACTCATGTCGATGATTCGATTCTATATTACATAAATTGTGATTATGCTTTGCATGCTTGTACTTGATGCTTTAGCAAGTTGTACCATGTGCCATATCATATTCATATGTCATGTTATGATTAATTGCACACGAGAAGCATATTGCACATCATGAACATTCTTACATGTCATCTTGGGTTATCGGAGTCCCTTTCATGTCCTTCAATTGGGTTGAGTAACATGGAAATCATTTATTCAGTGGTTGTGGATCTAGGACGTCCCATATTGCCATATTGATATTGAATTGGAGGTTTTTAATTATAAAAGGGAGATTTAGCCACCATGGGTTCGTCACTTGCTTTATTTAGACTTTGGGTTGACGCTTAACGAGTATCCGAATACTTAATGTGGGACCATTGGCCCGTATAAGGGTGGCTGAGAACTGGGTGGCCCGCCCCCACGCCGTTACCATTGAGTAAAACGGTTGAGGCATGTAGCCAATGCGAGCCTTTACCTTTCGCAATGAGACTAGGATAGGTTAAGTGATCAATGTACCATCAAGCCTACTCTGTAATTCTCGGCCAGAAATTCATGATACTGTTCTGGAAGTACTTTTGGTTAGGCATCTGCATTGCATTCATCTGCATCACGCACTCACACTACTGTTCTTATATGTGCTCATCCTATTGATAAATTACCTATATCTCTACCCCCTTAAATTTTCATTGAGTATAATACGATATGTATTGTAGAATATCTTGTCATGAGTTTGTTAGACAGTTTAAGAAATTTGCTTCTAAGCTCCAGCTCATGGCATTCGTACCACAGGTAAAGAAGAAGAATAGTTTGAGGAGGGTATGTTCGTAGGAGAAGAAGATCTCGAGGAGCAGGGAGAGAACCAGGAGCCGGTTAACCCCAACAGTGCCACTTGAAGACGTAGGATGTTTATTTTTTGATCTTTTGTTCAGTTTTTCCACGGACATATTGTAACTTTTGTTAAATTTTTTAGATGACGGTAATCATTAAATATTTGAACAAATTCTGAACCTCTAATGATGTAGTAATTATAATATGTAATTATGAACGTTTGGCTAGAATATATGTCCCTTATTTATAGTTACGTATGTCCCAACGTGTCCGGAGGATGGGGCGTCACAGTTGGTATCAGAGCCAAGGTTTAGTGAATCTTCAGGCCGTAGGAAATGGGAGATTGTGAGTTCTGTAGCGTAGAAACTCTGTAGAATGTTTGTATTATTAAGTTATCACGTATAATTTTAACAACTTAAAATTTTTACCTTAGGATTTTCTCTATTTTTCTTTCTTTAGGATGGCATCCGACGCAGAACCAGCCGGGGAACCATGGGCAGCATCGGGACCAGAGGACTTAGACCCGAAGGAAGAACCCGCTGAAGAGAAAAACCCAATAGAGGTGTTTTTGTTAGCATAGGTGTTTCTGGATGAGTGGCCAGCTCAGGGATAGGAAGAGGTCAAGGAAGTTGGAGCAAACGAAGAACCTAATGTGGTAGGGGACGAAGTGGACTTCGGAGCAGACGATGAGGAGGAACTTGAGGACGACGACGAGAACGAGGAATGAGCCATTGTTTTCTTTTATGATCCACTAGAGGCGCAGCCACCAGAGCCAGATGATGATGAAGCTACGGACACAGTAATCTATTGGAGCTGCCAGGACTACCGCAATGACTATCGTATCAGAGAGCGAGTGTATGTGAGAGTGTTCCTCAAAAAGATGTGGAAGTGGAAAAAGCCCGCGTCGTTTCCAAGATACATGGGTCCGCTAAGGGTATTGGAAAGATGCGATGAAACCACCTACCATTTGAAGGTACCGCCGGGATTCAAAAGGCTATTAGGGAACATGATGGATGCAAAGTGGATGCAGACACTAAAACCAAGGGATAGGAGAGGAATCATCAACCCTTGCAACCCGACAATCGACTTTAACAATCTGGAAACATACCTGGAGATACCAGTTGTCATAATCAATAGGCTCGTATGGGGCCGGAGGGCTTCTGGCATGTGGAAGTGCAGTGGCCCTGCTACAGCATTTATGAAGAAACTTGGGAACGCGAGGCAACTGTTTACCACTTTTATCCGTGTTTGTTTGTTTACACTTTAGTACGCTAGGCGCTGTACTTTTTCTCTTGTTTAAAGGATGTGTGTGTGTTATGTGAACTTTTTGAGAACCTTGTACCAGTTACGTGTTGAATGAAATGCAAGTATTCGTTGTTAAATTCCTTATAAACTATCTCAAAGTCATAAGCTATCTCATAATCTCAAAGTAAAATCCGCAATATTAAACAAAAACATTTAAGAAGGAAAACAACCCCCTAATCTCGACACTCTCTTAGATCGTCAATAGACGATCAAACCACCAATAAGTTGACTATCCTCTAGATGATAAGGCACTAGGAGTAGCCTAAGTTTTATGAAAAACACCGTTAAAATCCCACAACTTCACCCTTACGAGTTTCTTTTCCCAAACCTTTGTATCAACTCCTATACCAGTTAAAATTCTTTGCTTACCTTT
>JAULJZ010153149.1:0-29515 GCA_032270985.1 Heliamphora pulchella
TTCTCCACTCCAGTTAACCTTGATCAACTCAAAAAGTACTATCCCTGAGGTAAAAATAAAGATAAAATAAAAGCTCGTTGAGTTAAAAACTAAAAAGGCAACTCAAGCAAAAGTTAGAGCAGCCCGCAAGGCCAAAAACTCAAAAGGGCGATCTTGTCAAAATTTAGGGCACCACAAAAAGAGATTTTCAATACCCGAGTGAAAATCGAACCCGAACTACATTAAGGCCTGATTCCATCTTTTGGGATACGTAGGCAGCTTCTTTAAGAAGTCCGGCCACTTTTTTTGTTTTAACCATCCTTGAATCTGAGTAAGACCAATGCAAATTAATTCTTGAATTGAAGCTTTGGATAAATTCGAACCATCTTAAACGTAAAGTGGAAAGTTTTTCATTACTACAGACAAGACTACAAAGTTCTTAAATAAAGGGAGGGAACACAAGTCCCAAACTCTACAAACAAAATGAAAGAAAATTGTAAAATTTTCAAAACAAAGTAGAGGCCCCCAAATTCTCCTCCTTTTTGCCACTTTTTTTCCCTCTTCTTTGTCTTTCTTCTCCCTATCTTGTGTCAATCATGTCTTGTATTCAGCAAAACGATCAAAACACTACAACTTGTGCATCTCCATCAATGAGCGAGATGGCCAGGCATCCCGATACTGTGCTAGAAAAGGAGCCCGCAGTGCAGAGGAAAACAAACGGCCTCGAATACTGGGAATTACGATCTAACTTTGCCCGAACTGTTGCATGATCTTGTGAGGGTAGTAGAAAGTAGTCTGAGATAGACTAACAAGCAGCACACCAGGATGATCCATAGTGGTCAGAGTCATAGCAGGAATCTGCCACCAGGGGCACTGCCAGGTAATGTCTGAACCAGTCAGAGAGGAAAGATATTGTCACCAAGATGCCTCAGTGTCACATATCTAATAATGTAGACGGTAAGGGAAAACAGCGACATTGTGACTATCAGTGGGAGGTTTCTGTATAAGGTTCACCTTCTCCATCAGCCAGATCTGTGGCAAGAGTTAAAATAGTGAGAGAAAGGCTTTGTAGTGTAAACAGAGAACTTAATACAAAGGAAGATGTTGAGATCACCTGGAGGAGTAAAGGGCTTCCAGTAAAGGTGGTGGTTTCGCCACGATGAACAGTGTCCAAGCCCAGCAGTGTCTCAGCTAAAACCAGGGGCACGAAGTCTTTTCCCATCCACATTTGGCCAGTAATGTCAACCAGGACACAATTAACCCGCTCATCGAAAGGGACAAGTAGATACCGGGTAAGGAGGCAGAGACAAAGTGCATAATGGCGCCCTAGCTGAAAGTCTAGATCACTGAGGTCACTAGTAAGATGGAACCTCTCAATGAACCACGGGATGTCAAGACAGTTGCCCGAAGTCAGAAGAGAAGCCTCCATCCTGGATAGGCCACAAAATTGCATCACCTGCTGCCGAGCCGAGAGGAAGGGAGTAGGAACGACGACAGAGCCCCGCGTAGCCAAGTCCAAAATGACAGCAAACTCCACAGTGGGATAAAGTTCTTTAAAACCAAACCGAAAGACATGGGACTGTGGATCCCACAGCTATGCAGCAGCCGTCAGCAAAGGTTTGTTAATCTTCACGACCCTCAGTGAGAAAAGGGCATTCAAGCCAAATGGGGAGAAGTTTAGACGTTCAATGTGGGAAAGTGTTTCAATCCATAGAGAAAGGCGAGAAGCCATATGAGTTAGAGTAACAGTAAAATGGGGGATCTAGGACTGTATTTATAAGGCTAGGAAGGGCGAGAAATTGAAATTTTGGCAAAAGGCATGATTGATGTGGCGACCACCATCTTGGAACCGGCGACCGCCAACTACAAAAAGCACAGTACAGTGACATCATTTCTTTGACCAGGCGCCTCCATGTTGAAGAGGGCGACCGCCAAGTAGACATTTTGGGAAAGTGGCGAGCGCCATGTTGTAGTATGGCGACCGCCATGTTGGAACATGGCGGGTGTAGGTCAGTTTAGAGTTTGTGTAATCTGTGTTAATTGTGGCACCTGAACTATGCATCCATGGCAGTTTGAGTAACAAAATAAGGAAAAAACATGCAACAGAATAACAAAGCAAGCCAATGGCACGAAGGCCCTAAAGATGTATAAAAAGCAATATAATGTAAATCGGGGCACCAAGGCCCAATAAGCAGTAAAACTGGGGCACACAAGCCCATGAAATAGATAAGTGTATATGTCTACCAGGGGCACACAGGCCCATCAAAATAAATGTATCGGGATGAAATAGGGGAGGGGGAAAGCTCTCTCTCACTAGTGCCTGGGGCGGACCCGGCGGGAGGAAGGACCGGCCTCGTCCGAACTGTCGTCCTCGAAGAGTCTATTGAAGTTTTCACCATCATCGCTACTGGAGGAAGAAATGACTCTATATCGGCTCCGAGCAAATGAAGCAGACCCTCTAGAACGAACCCGAGAAGACGCCCGGGAACCACGACCTCTAACCGGGGCTGGGGCCTGGACTGGAGCAGGTGGCGGCACCGCGCCGGCAGCCGAAGCTGGAGGCTATCAAAAGAAAAACAAGACTCAGAGCAGAAGAAAGACAGAAAAAAATTGAAAAGAACACACAAAGCGATGCCGGCTGCTCGCATCGAGGCATCCATCTGCCGAACTAGCACCCTCAAACTGGTAATCATCAGCATCGACCGGTCTAACCAAGCCTGATCGACCTGTGGAAGAAAATAGTTTAGAAAAGACTAGACATATAAAACAAGTGGCTGAGAAGAAGGTAGAAGACAAACCTGGCCGATGTTAGCTCTGAACTCTGATTTCGGCAGAATAGGAATCGGCAGAGAGAAGGGGAAGCTGTAAACCATAGTTTGGATGTCCCATGGCAACTCTGGGCCCCTTCCACCAGCAGCATCCCTAGCAGCAGCTGCTCTGGCAACAGTCGCAGCAGCAGCAGCAGCTCCAACGCCCACAGCCTCTGGTGCCGGGCCTCGTCTCCGGCTTCTTGGGACAACCGGACCGGGTGCTAGTGGCCCCATCAAATGAGCCCGGGCCCAAGCCATGTAGTCTCCCTCCGCTACAAGCAGCTCCATAGCGGGGGTCCCACGGTCTCCAGCAGAAGGTCGACCCGGCCCAGATCCTCGGTTCAGCGCATACAGGTCGGAGGAACCACTAGGATCTAGAAGTCATCTAGGCCGAGCGACTGGCGAACCACTTGCTCTCCCAAGTAGTACTCTCGCCCAAATGGGCCCTCTAGCAGGATATGCCTCGCCGCGATATCACGGCTGCGCATCAGATCTGCACCGGCCCAGTCCTCAACTCCCTGCCAGACGCCCCAGTGAACCTATAAAGTACAATAATATACAGTGCAGCATCAGTAAACGTAATGCAGTAATCAACATGGTACAATACAGTAATCAGTATGGTACAGTGCAGTGAACAAGTATGGTGCAAAGGGTAATGAACAGTAAGTGGTGATATCTGGTCAGGAGTCGACCGGTACAAAGACACCTAGAACCGGTCGAGATCCTTCCCTTCGAATTTCTTCCCCTTTAGCCCACGGGACAATCGGGCTGTATGGGGAATAACCAGAGGGTCTGCCGCGGAGTTCGCCTGGACGTGAAATCCGAGGAGCTCATAGGTCCATAACTGCAAAGAAAAAGATGTCAGCAAGCAGAAATAACAGATAACAGAAATGGATAAAGAACTGTAGAAACTAGGTCGTACCTTCTAGACCCTCCAATATCCCCCAATGCTGAGCTCCTGAGGGAACCGGGTCAAGGTTCGCATAAAGCTGTAGAGAGTGGCCAGAGCAGCGCCTCCCTAGTCGTACGAAGCAACCCGATCAAGACGAGCTAGGCCGCCCAAGTAATGTAAGTGAACGGTATTCTCCTTGTTCGAAAACAAGGAGGTACCGAACATATACATAAGAAAGCCTCGGGCGACCCACTCGTAGTGGCGAGGCTCGGTGCACTGGAAGTGTCGAAAGCAGTCAAAGAACCAGGTAAATCGTACTCGATCCCGGTCCATCTGCACGGGGAAAGCCCCGAGGAAATACAGCAACGCGTCGGCGGACTGCACAATGGTAGGATCAAATGGGTTGGGAGCTCCCCCAACTCGGATGCCTGTGATGAGTGCGAAGTCCAGAGGAGTAACGGTGGCCTCAAAGGTGGTGAAATGGAAGGTGTTGGTGGTATCCCACCACCGCTCTGCTAGGGCTGTCAGTCATTCTCAGTCGTTGCTCGTCCTACCCAGTAGGGGTATGAAACGAGCAAAACTAGAGGTATCAATCTAAGCCCGGCTAGGAGTAAGGAGGGCATCATACCACTCTAACATCTCCCCAGAGGCAGAACCTCCGAAGCCTCAGACATAATGACCAGCCTGTAAAAGAAGACAGATAGAAAACATATAAAGAACAAATCAAGCAACCAAGGTGCAGAAAATATCTGAAGGCGAAGCCCTAGAAAAATAGGCGCCCCAACCCTAGGTTCGTGTGCAAGTGATAACCCTTCGGTTTCTTTCAAGCCCTAAGGAACTAGGCACCCTAACCTTAGGTTTGTGATTCCTAGTGATCCTAAGTCCTGGCGCACCAGTCAAATTTCTATCATGCTATCCTAGGTTTCTTCCCAAATGTTTATAAAAAAATAATAATAAATAAAAAAATAATGATAAAAAAAACAAAGATTTTTTAAAATTTTTCTCAAATTTTTTAAGATTCTTTGCAAATTTCTAGGGTTTTCTTAAAATTTTTTATAATTTTGTAAAAATTTTCCTTGAATTTATAAGATTTTCTAAAAATTTTCTCAAATTTTCTAAGATTTTTCACAAATTTCTATGGTTTTCTTAAAAATTTTCATAATTTTCTAAAAAAATTTCTTAAATTTATAAGATTTTCGAAAATTTTCTAAGATATTTTGCAAATTTCTAGGATTTTCTTAAAATTTTTCATAATTTTCTAAAAATTTTCCTTAAATTTATAAGATTTTCTAAAATTTTCTTCAAATTTTTTAAGATTTTTTGCAAATTTCTAGGGTTTTCTTAAAATTTTTCATAATTTTCTAAAAATTTTTCTTAAATTTATAAGATTTTCTCAAAATTTTCCTCAAATTTTTAGGATTTTTCGCTAATTTCTAGAATTTTTTCACAATTTTTCTTTATTTTTGTAAAATTTTCTAGTATTTTCTAAATATTTTCCTAAAATTTTCTCAAAAGTTTTCTTAAATTTTCTAATGTTTTCTAAATATTTCTAAAAATTTTCTCAAAATTTTTTCGAAATTTTTTAAATATTTCCAAGATTTTTTCAAAATTTTCTAGGATTTTTTTTCTCGAATTTCCAGAATTTTTCTCAAAATCTTCAAAATTTTCTAAAGATTTCAAAAAAAAAAAATTCAATCAAAAAAAAATTCCCCCCTTGATTTGTGTTTTCTCAAAATAAAACAGTAAAAACTTAAGCCTTTCGCTAAAATAATCGCTCTTTTTGTTGGTTGTTTAAAATATCCTAATTGTCCCGACTGTTTTGATCTCCATTGCATGGGTACCTAAGCTAAACTCAAATCTCAATCATCATCAATCAACATCCACATCAAAATCATGCAGCGCATCAAAAATCATCATCAAAAAACACATCATTTGGGGGATCCTACACATGCGTCTACGTTTGATATTTCATACTCTGGTATTAAAACATGTAAGGATGGGGTACTTACCGATGGGCGTCGACGGGATATATGATGGTCAGGCTCTCACAGAAAAAGGTCAGCAGCAACAGCATTCTCGGGAGGCTCATAGCGTCTCAAGCCACGAGGAACCGCGCGATGAGGTAATGGATCATACGTGTGCGGGTCAAAAGGTGCCGGATGATCATCTCCAGCATCGGAGGCCAAAGAGTTAGCCACCGCGGCCTCCACAGCAGCATTAGCAGCCGCCTGAGCCTCAGCAGCTGCTCGTGCCTCCTCAGCAACTCGACGGGAGGCAAGCTCTGCCTCAAGTGCATCCGTCTCAGCAATGGGCTACGTGGAAGTACCCCCACTAGCGGAGGGGTTCCGTCGTGCCCCCAAGTCATCATCTCCATAGCCCTGGCCCGCCATGAAGATGAAGGGAATCACAAATAAAAGGGTGAACATGGTGTGAGAGCTTAGAAACAAGAAAAGAACGAAAGAAAGCTTGGGAACGAAGAAAGCTTGAGAGAGAGTCAAGAGTGAGAGAGGCTAGAGAGAGAGTGAGATATGAGAGAATGAACCAAATCCGCGCGCCTGGGGAGGCATTATGCGCACCAGGAGTTGGCGGTCGCCAACTCCAAAATAAGCGACCGCCAGGTATGTCACGGGTTTTGTGGCGACCACCAGGTTCGAGGGGATCTTATCCGGCGGCCGCCACTTTCGAAGGGTTTTGACCAGGGCGACCGCCATGTCAGAGGGGAAACGGCTCCTTTTCCCCAGACTGCGAGCAGTCATGTCATAAAAGAGGCTGTTTGAGGGTCCTTTTAAGATGCGTCTTGTTTATCTTTTGTTATATTTCTCTTAGCAAAAATAATTCTTAGAAAAAAAAAGAAAAGAAAAACATAAAATTTTAAATTCCTAAAAAGACCTCTAATAATAAAAAAAAATATTTAATAATAAATAAATAAAAAATAATAATAAAAAATATAAATTGGTGAGTTGTTCAAACCTTGTCTTTTTAAGGTGTTTTCTCCCTCCAGCTAAATTTATGCCGTAACTTAACTTTTAAATTATTTATCTCATCCCTCGTCCTGAATTTTTAGTTCCTAACCCGACCTATTAATTCATGGCTTTCTCCCTGATAAAATTAAATTCTAAGTCATAAATTGGCTTTAGTTATCCTTATCTCGTGCCCTGTCCTATTTTTAAGTCTCAACTCGATCTCTTAATTTGCAATCTTTTTTCCCGATAAATCAAAAAGTTTCAACCGTGGCTTGGCTTCTGATCATTTTAAATCTCGTTTCCGATAAACCTACCTTTAAGTTTACCTCGTCGGTCCTTCTCACGACCATAAACTGACTCCTCAATCCTCCTTACGACCCTAAATTGACTCGTCGGTCCTCCTCACGACCCTAAACTGACTCCTCGGTCCTCCTCACGACCATAAACTGACTCGTCAGTCCTCCTCACGGCCCTAAACTGACTCCTCGGTCCTCCTCACGACCATAAACTGACTCATCGGTCCTCCTCACGACCTTAAACTAACTCGTGTTCACATTACACTATACCTATCTGCATCATGTTAGCATTTATTCATTTTAGCATCCACATCATGTTTCTTATCATTACATCTTTGCATGTTGCCCCATGAACTACGTTCTGGTCTAATCCCTTGCAAAAAGGGTACGTAGGCAGCTCGATGAAAATTCGAGTACGACCAACATCATATGCATGCTTGTGTGTGTTTGTGACCTAAGATTGACGGCTCGGTCAAATGGTTGTTGTCTCTGAGTCTTTGATATAACATGCTTCACGCATTGCTATGCAAGTTATATCGAAGAGGGGCAACTGTAGACACCCCAATTTGATCCCGCCAAATCTTAGGCGAATCCAATGATGAAAACAAGTGGAATAACAAATCAGTTCCATCCTCGGGAAGTGATCCAAGTTCGGTATTTGAATCCGAAACCTTCAAACCAATGAAATTTTAACGAACCATCGAAACTTGCGGCCCAAGTAAGGCGACCGCCAACTTTCATTGTGGCGACCGCCATAGAACTTTGTGGAAACCCTAGCTAAAAGTGGCGACCGCCACCTTTCATCATGGCGACCGCCAACTCCCATCATGGCGACCGCCATAGAACTTTGTGGAACCTTTCAAAAACATGGCGACCGCCAACTCTAAATGGCCTGACGTGTCCCAAAACGTGGCAACACCTCATTGGTTGAAGAATTCTATAAATACCGTACCCCAGCGTACGTTTTCAGTACGAATTTTTGAGTGAAAGAGACTCTGCCGGCATACTGAGCAATCCCGAACCCCGACACCAAAATCCTGCCGAATTACCGAGATCCAAGTCTCCGATACCCATTTTGAAGCCTTGAACACCATCCAGGATCAACCCATTGAAGCACATTCCCAACTTGAGGATTCCTCCGGCAATCTAGGTACTTTAATTGGATCCCCGACCCTTCTAGCTCCACTTTCTATATCTTTGGAGTAGCTGGGTTATTTTGATCATTTCATTTTCAATTATGCTCTTATATTACTCATAGTTGCTTTATTAATATTTGAATTCAATATTTAGTTCATTTAGCTTATTTGTTTTGTTTATTGTGTTAAATTCATTCAATCATTAATTGTGCTAACATAATTTAAACAATACGACTAAATAATATCGTTATTGTTATAATCCAAGCACTTACATAAAAATAGTTGTAATTATCAATATTATACCTATTTAATTCTAGTATTTCATTTCATTTATTTTCTTTTATGTTAATTTAATGTCCTAGCATTCATTTTTTTTTCTTTTAGTTAGTTTAATCTTCTTTTACTAGCATTTTATTTCATTTTCTTTTCTTTTCTTGTAATATTAATTTAATGCTTTATTTTATTTATCTTTTAGCTTGGTATTTCTTTTATAGCTTCCATTTTCCATTTCTTTGGATTTTTTTTTAAATAGTAATGTAATATATGTTTTATTTTTTCTTTTTCTTTTAATATTAGTTAGTCTTTAATGCTAATATGTCTTTTTTTCTCTTTTTATGGCAATGTAGCTTTATTTTTCTTTTTATGTTCCACCCTTTTCTTTTTCTTTTAATGTTAGCTTAAATTAATTTCTTCTAGCATTTTTTTTCTTTTTTTTTTTCTCCCAATATTAGTGTAATTTCTCTTTTAGCACCTATTTTATTCTTCTTTTCTTTTATTTTATTAAACCAAAAATCATAAAAAATCTTCCAGAGGTAGATTTTATTTTCTCCTTTTATTTTCTTTATTTTCTTTTAATGTAAATATAAATAGTTAGAATATTCTTTCCTAGTATAACATTTTTCTAAAACTCTTTTCATAAAATTCTTTTGTAAACTTTCTTTTAGAGTTCTTTTTATGCATCTTTTATTTTGCATTTCTCATTTCTTTTACTAATTCATCATGTTAATGTATGTTTTAGTTTCTTTCATTGAAATCATACTTAGAATAGTTTAGTTTATTTTGTTACAATGCATGTTTAGATAATTTTAGCATCTTTTGGTATATTTTGCGCTTTTCTTTAAATAATGATAGTTAGCTTATTTTTGTGACTATCACATGCGGGTGTACTCCATGTATCCTTTAGAAATTGCATGTCATAGGACTTAGAACTTTATCCCTTTTATTTACTCTAATTTTGAGTGTTATGTATATATTTTATGTATTTTTCATACTTGATTTAGGATGTTCTCCTTTTGTCTCCATTTTCTTTATTTGCATACATTTGAAAAATTCTATTAAAGAACTAATGGTGATTAGTAGAGGTCAAACTTATGGTTGGGCGAACGGGGTGCCTAACACCTTCCCCGATTTGTATTTTAGCCCCCGAACCCTATTTTTATCTGATTTACGTTTTAAAGATCAGTAGCTATTTTGATTTTTCTTAGTTTTTCTCAAAAATTAAGTGGCGACTCCATTTTTAATAAAAAGAATTTTCAAAATTTGGTTTCAAAGGTGTTTAAAATATCTTTCAAAACATCTTTGACTTCCCTTATTTTTGACCCCCTAATCCCAACGCCACAATTATGCTCCAACGATAATATTAAGGTAAATCCATCCCACATCACTAGCAAACCCTAACCTAGTTTTAAAAACATAGATGTTCATGCTTTTTATGTCTATAAACGTAAATATTCAACTCATATCAAATAATACTTCAAAGATAGTCATAGATTCTACCTTTAAGACATTTCACCAATGTGAATCGAACCACTAGCAACCTCCAAACCCTTAGAACTCCAATCGCGCGGCTACGGAGAAGCTTCCACAATCATCCATGCTCTCCAACGGTAGCTCACTCAAGAAAATGGCAAGATCTCATCCTCCAACGGACATAGAGTTTCAAGGAGACAATGCAAACCCTAAACCACCCTTTAACCTTAGAGAGAGAGGAGGGAGGAGAGAAATGAGAAAACAAAGCCAAAACCCATAACTTACAACTTCTGCCCGAAACAGACCGAACGATCGGTCTCCGCAACTACACTATTGGTTCAACTTTGAACAAGCATATCACCTTCATTCGAACTCCAAATAGGATCGTTCTTGTGCTCAAACTGAAGCCCTGGAAGTCTACTTTTCAATGGTTCTAATCTCATACCAAAATTTGTTTTGTGCAAAATGTTATAACAAAAATAGTGAAGGTGTGTCACTTTTTTTTCACACACTTTTTGCATATTTTTGTCCCGACATTTTTTGGAACCTTATTTTCTTCACCGAGCATATCTAAACATGCGTATTAAAGCCCAAATTACTCTCCAATGACTTACCAAATTCAAGTTTTAATTCTTACCCAAAATCCATAGTTAATCCTTTTCAAATTAGAACAAGTTGGGTCATTACAGTCCATCGTAATGTGTTCCCACTTCCATTCTAAAACTTGTAGTGGTTGAAGTGTGCCCGCCTGCTGCTAATGCTCTGCTTTTACTTGTTGACATGTGAGACACTTAGCAACAAACAAAGCCACATCTTTCTTTATACCTTTCTACCAAAATTATCGTCGAAGATCATGATACATCTTTGTAGTTCCCAGATGCACTGCGAGTCGAGAGTGGTGAAAATCTCGTAATACTTCTTCACAACAAGCCTCAGGTATAAACAATCTTCCCATAAACCTCAAGCCTTTGTTCAGTAAATTGGTCCAACCTTCGGCGTTCTCTTTGTTGGTGACACCTTCTCCATATATTTGTGCCTCTTCATCAGGTTGTTAGGCCTCCATGACACGGTGTATCAATATAGGTTGAGAGACATAGCGGACAATGTAACACGATCCTCGGCACCACCAAGATTAAGGTCAAATTCTCCAACCACTTTCAACATTTTCCATTCTCGTATCGCGTTATGGGCTAAAGACTTCAAAGACTTTTGGATGAGGGCATCTGCTACAATGTTCGCCTTGCCTGGGTGATATTACAAACTAAAATCATAGTCGCTCAGGTACTCCATCCATCTTCTCTGTCTCAAATTTAAATCCATTTGCGAAAATAGGTATTTAAGACTCTTATAGTTAAAGAAAACTTCAAATTGCTCTTCATAAAGGTAATGCCTCCACATCTTTAATGCAAAGACAACTGTCGCTAACTCTAAATCATGTGTTGGATAGTTTCTTTCATGAGTTTTCATTTATCTCGATCCATACGCCACAACTTTTTCCTGCTGCATCAGAACACACCCTAGCCCTTCATAAGATGCGTCATAATATACTTCATAACCAAGACCTCTCGCGGGTATGATCAGTATCGGTGCACTGGTTAATCGATTCTTTAATTCTTGAAAAGCATCTTCACAGGCTTCAGTCCACCTGAACTTAACTCCCTTTCGAGTGAGTCGTGTCAAAGGTGACGTTAAACGAGAGAAATCTTTTACAAAATAACGATAATACCCTGCAAGGCCTAAGAAAGTTTTGATATCAAATACACTCTGTGGCCTTTTCCAATCTTGCACTGTCTCTACTTTAGATGGATCAATAGTTACTCCGTCTTTCAACACAACATGCCCTAAAAATTTCACTTCGGGTAACCAAAATTCACATTTCTCATACTTAGCGTAAAGCTTGTGTTCGCTTAGAAGTTGAAGCGCCACACGTAAATGCTCCTCATGAATTTCTCGAGTCGGAGAATAAATCAAAATGTCATCTATGAAAACCACTACAAATTGATCAAGGTAAGGCCAAAAGATTCGATTCATTAAATCTATAAAAGTTATTGGAGCGTTCATTAAACTAAAATGCATCACTAAAAATTCGTAGTGTCCGTAACGAGTACAAAATGCAGTCTTAGAAATGTCATCTTCCCGAACCCTTAGTTGATAATAACCCAATCTCAAATCGATATTTGAGAAACATGTAAAACCTTACAATTGGTCGAACAGATCGTCAATCCTGGGCATTGGATATTTATTCTTCACCGTAACTTGATTCAACTATCGATAATCAATACATAATTGCAACGAGCCATCTTTCTTTTTAGCAAATAATGTCGGAGCTTCCCATGGAGAGACACTAGGGCGAATGAAGCCCTTGTCTAACAATTTCTAAAACTAAATCTTTAATTCTCTCAACTTCGCCGAAACAAAATGGTAGGATGGTACTGATATAGGAACAGTCCCTAGGATAAGCTCAATTAAAAATTCAACTTCTCTATATGGCGGTAGTTCAAACAATTCTTCCAGAAACACATCACAGAACTCGCTCACTATCGGAGGAAGCTCTCCTTGACTTGAAGAATCATCCTTTGTTAAAAGGGTAGAAAGAATCGTATGCACACAGGTTAAATTGCCCATGTTGCCTAGTCGAGGTATCATATTATCATCTTTGCCCCCACGTAAAAGAAAAAATCTCCTTCTAGAGTACACAAAAAAATCCTTCGTTGATCACAGTTAATAAACGCACGAAACATAGTTAACTAGTTAATTCCAAGAATAATATAAAACCCCAACATCTTTAACACAATAAAGTCGAACAGGAGATGACGATCGTCTATCACTACTTCACACCCTCTACATATGTACCTTAACATTGTACTGTCATCGATAGCTGTAGTTTCGACATTCACAATAACGTCTAACATCTCAACGAGTAAGCCCAAAATAGGTACAAATGAAGAAGAGATAAATGAACGTCCTGCACAAGTTTCAAATAACACATGAGCCCAAGAATTGAAAATTAATAAAGTACCTCTAATCACAGGGGTACTGCTAGTAGTCTCACATATCTCAGGATTTGATAAAGTACTAGTTTCTGCTATGGCATAGACCCTCCCCTGGACTCTAGATGCCTGTTGTGAGACCCTGACCCATTTTCTTTTTAGGTGTTTCTTTGACGCGCATTTAGTGTTTTCGTTTTAGCATGTTTATATGCATTGTTATGCATGTTTGGGTTTAGAGATGTATGCAGGGTTGGTTCTCGGGACTGTTAGGCGCTATGATGCGGGTTTCAAAAAAAAAAGAAAGATATTTTGGTGGACTATAAATATCTTGCGTTAGATATTTTCAAAAGATATTTTCAAAACTTCTCAGATAAGTTTCTTTTTTCTCTCTACCTTCTCTCTAACTTCTCGGGAGCCCGGGGCTCGATTTTCAATGATCCAACAGCGGATCCTTGCTATTGGCACAGTGAGCTATTTTCTTACGGTCATATCTCCCACATTCAGACTAAGAATTGGGTCGTTCTTGTACTCAAATTGAATCCCTAGAAGTCTTCTTTCCAATGACACCACTCTCATAATAAAATTCTTTTTATAGAAAAAGTTATGACCAAAAGAGTGAAGGTATGCCAAAATTTCTTAACCGTTTTTCACCCATTTTTGGCCAAATGTTTGGAAAAAGGTTATTCTTCGTCCTTATGGCCCTTTTTATCAAGTTTCTTATTTCTTGGGGCGTCGTGGGTTTGTGTTGGGAGCGTGTGTTGGGCGCGTGTGGGCGTCGTGAGTTATGTAGGACATATGTGGGCATCGTGGGCTTGCGTTGGAAGTGAGTGGGTTCGTGTTGGCCGTGTTGCCCGTGTGTGGGTTCGTGTTTTCTGTGCTGTGCGTGTGGATCCGTGTTGGTCGTGTTAGGCGTGTGTTGGTCTAGGTTATGATGTGTTTGTGACTGGCTCTCCTCTAGTGGCTCTTAGCTAATGGAATTATGGGGTTCTATTGACTAAAATCATGAAGAGGGGTGTTAGTCATTTTTTTTGTTTCTGTTGGTTGCGGTGGGGCAGTGGTGGTTTGTTGTTTGTTGTCATTCTTGGGGTAGACGTGGGTTATTTTAGCGTGACGTTGGGGCTCAATTGTGTGCGTGGTGATTCGTGCACCGTTACGTGCAGGGGTTTGGTTATTTTTCTTAGTTTAGGTTTCCTCCCATCGTTGACTGCTCGAGTGGTGGTTGTGCGCTCGAGCGGGCTGGTGGCCGAGAGTTGGGTCGGTGGGTGACCGCTCGAGCGATGGTTGTCAACTCGAGCGCTTGAGTGGTGTTGGCCTTCAGGTTAGATTTTGGTTCTGTGGGTTGTTAGTTGTCCATGCAACTAAATCTCAGGCTATGTGGTGGGTGGCGTCATGATGTGTAGTTATACATGGCTATGTGCATTTATAACTCTAGTTTATTTATGTATAGATTACATAGATGAATTGTGTGGTTTTGTTGTTGTACGTGTAACGTGGGTCGTGAGTGGAGCATGTGATGTGGTTATGTGAAACGTAATGTTAGTACGTGGAATTATGCATTAAACCCTAGTTTAGCTATGCATAGGTGTATGAAAGGTGATAGATGAACACGTGGTTATGTGAATGTTAGCTCTGGCTGACGATGCATTTGTTGGGGTTGCGGTCCTTCGGTTAAAGTCTTAGAAGATGCATTAGTTGGGGTTGCGGTCCTTCGGTTAAAGTCTGAGAAGATGCGAAGGTTGGGGCTGCGGTCCTTCGGTGACAGTCCGAGAAGGTTGGGGCTGCGGTCCTTCGGTGATAGTCCGAGAAGGTTGGGGCTGAGGTCCCTCGGTGAAAGTCCAAAAAGGTGCATTAGTGGGGATGAGGTCCTTCGATGAAAGTTCGAGAAGATACATGGATTGCATGAAATGCATATCGGAATGGATAAACCAATTTTAAACTGTTGTTTAGGACCTGAGGGAGTCGTAACACAAAAGAATCATTTTCAAGGCTCGTATGAGTCAAAAATGATTTTTATTCTCGCTTTCTCGTTGCTTGTGAAAATAATTTTAATGGCTTGAAAGAGAGTCAAAAACTGTACCTCGTTTTCCTAGCATGTTTAGCTTATATCTCATGTTCTGTCTAGTTTCTGGTGAGCTTTGGTTCACGATGTGGGATTTGAAATATTTTTCAGGTACTGGTCACGTAGGTTTATTTGGGGTTGCTGCAAAAGCAGAAGATTTGTAGTCTTCGTTTTTGGTTCTTTCTGTATGATGTATTTCTACATGTTTTCCCGGTATTGGAACCGTGTAGTGTAAGCTTTTTGGCGTTGGAGCCTTATGTATTGTAAGATGGTTGGCGATGTTATACAACGCATGTATGTTTTTATCTGAGAGTGAACATCGGGTTGGGTGTTTGTATAGTTATTTTTCAGTGTTTCACGTGACCCAGAGTTTGGGGCGTAACAGAATAGTATCAGAGTTTTGGGTTCGAATACCTAGAGCCGTGGGAAGAGGATGCATCGTTGTGTGAGGTTGATTGTGTGTGCCTGATTGCATGTGTTTAGATGCTTTGATAACATGGACGTGTTAGCATGTTAAGTATGAGAATGTTGTGTATATGTGAGCATTGAGGTTGAACCTTAGGATTATTTATTTTTGCCTTTGGGCGTTTGGATTAACAAACTTGGGAGCCAAGTTAGAAACGCGTTTAGCTAACGTGATTTCTAGTAGGGAATCTAAGTAGGTTTTCTAGATTGATGCATCATTCTTGTTGGTTCTCCTTGATATGTGAGGTTTGTTGGGCATGAATCTATGTGGCTATGTGTTAGCATGCTTATGTGGTTAGTATTTATGTTCATGCGATGTGTTGCATCTTATGTTCTGTCTTTCCGTTCATATAGACGTGATGTCTGCGCGGAGAGGGCGAGACCGTGTTTGAGGCTGTGGCCGTGGGTTTGGAGTTGGTGGTGGACCCTGTAGGTGGTGTGCTGTGTTGAGATAGTGGTTGGTGAAGATGTCAGGTTGGGGTGAGTTGTAGATCCCATGTCTTTGAGATAGCCGTTGTTTAGGATGCCTGATCTTGTTTGACTATATTCTAGGAATTGTTTGGCTGACCATCTCTTATGTTTGTGCCTATTGTGATTGGTGCAGCTGTTTTCCTTAGACCTTGTGTTGAATTTCGGGGACAAAATTCTTTTAAGGGGGGTAGAGTTGTAAGACCCCGACCCATTTTCTTTTTCGGCATTTTTTTAACGCGCGTTTAGTGTGTTCGTTTTAGCATGTTTATATGCATTTTTATGCATGTTTAGGTTTAGAGATGTATGCGGGGTGGGTTCTCAGGGCCGTTAGGCGCTGTGATGCGGGTTTCAAAAAAAAAGAAAGAAAGAAAGACATTTTGGTGGCCTATAAATATCTCGCCTTAGATATTTTCAAAAGATATTTTCAAAACTTCTCAGCTAAGTTTTCTTTTTTGTCTCTGCCTTCTCTCGAACTTCTCGGGTGCTCGGGGCTCGGTTTTCAATGATCCAACAGCGAATCCTTGCAATTGGCATGGTGGGCTACCCATTCATCCAGACAAAATTTTATTTTGGTGAAGTTTGATTCTGCACGTGGATCAAGATGTTGAGTTTTTAACTCAATGAGGTAGGATCCTAGACTCTCATGTCTTATAAGGGTGCTACGTGTAATCGTGTGTGTTTTTACTGGTTAAAAATGCATGAAAAATAGATTTATGTTTTAAGAAAATTTGGTTTTGGTTTAAAAAGGCATTTTGTGCTGTTTTAGTTTGGTGAACTGGGTTTTGAGGCTTTTCCTTTGGTGGTTCTTGATGGTTTGAGTTCGTGTACGTCCGTGGGTGTCGAAAATATGCGAATCGGTAAGTTTATGTGTGTTTTTAAGCATCATAGTGAGTGTTTGAGAGGTTGGGGACTTGGAAATCAAAAAAAGGGAAAATATGAGTTTTTCTCGGGTGGTAGCTCGCTCGAGCGCCCTATGTCTGCTCGAGCGGATTAGCTGCGCAGGGCTATTTTCTTTCGATCATATCTCCCTCATTCGGACTCAGAATTGGGTCGTTCTTATACTCAAATTAAAGCCCCGGAAGTCTTCTTTCCAAAGATACCACTTTCACAATAAAATTCTTTTTACGGAAAAGTTATGATCAAAAGAGTGAAGGTATGTCAAAATTTCTTAACCGTTTTTCACCCGTTTTTGGCCGAATGTTTGGGAAAAGGTTATTTTTCATCCTTATGGCACTTTTTATCAAGTTTCTTGTTTCTTGGGGCGTCGTGGGTTTGTGTTGGGCGCGTGTGGGCGTCGTGGGTTTGTATTAGGCGCGTGTGGGCGTCGTGGGTTTGTGTTGGGCGTGTGTGGACGTCGTGAGTTGTGTAGGACACGTGTGGGCATCGTGGGCTTGCATTGGACGTGAGTGGGTTCGTGTTGGCCGTGTTGAGCGTGTGTGGGTTCGTGTTTATCGTGTTGGGCATGTGTGGGTCCGTGTTGGGCGTGTGTTGGTCTGGGTTATGATGTGTTTGTGACTGGCTCTCCTCTAGTGGCTCTTAGTCAACGGAATTATGGGGTTCTACTGATTGAAATCATGAAGAGGGGTGTTAGTCATTTTTTTTTATTTTTGTTGGTTGTGGCGGGGTAGTGGTGGTTTGTTGTTTATTATCATCCTCGGGGATGACGTGGGTTGTTTTAGCGTGATGTTGGGGCACGGTTATGTGCGTGGTGATTCATGCATTGTTGCATGTAGGGTTTTGGTTTTGTTTCTTGGTTTGGGTTTCCTACTAGTGTTGACTGCTCAAGCGGTGGTTGTGCACTCGAGCGGGCTGGTGGCCGAAAGTTGGGTCGGTGGGTGATCGTTCGAGCAGTGGTCATCAGGTCGAGCGCTTGAGCGGTGTTGGCCTTTAGGTTAGGTTTTGGTTCTGTGGATTGTTGGTTGTCCGTGTGAGTGGATATCGGGCTATGTGACAGGTGGCGTCATGATGTGTAGTTATACATGGCTATGTGCATTTATAACTCTAGTTTATTTATGTACGGATTACGTAGATAAATTTCATGGTTTTGATGTTGTACGTGTAACGTGGGTCGTGTGTGGAGCATGTGACGTGATTATGTGAAATGTAATATTAGTACGTGAAATTATGCATTAAACCCTTGTTTAGTTGTGCATAGGTGTATGAAAGGTGATAGATGAACATGTGGTTCTGTGAATGTTATCTCTAGCTGACAGTACATTTGTTGGGGTTGCGGTCCTTCGGTTAAAGTCCGAGAAGATGCATTGGTTGAAGCTGCAGTCTTTCAGTTACAGTCCGAGAAGATGCATTGGTTGGGGCTGTGGTCCTTCAGTTAAAGTCCGAGAAGATGCGAAGGTTGGGGCTGCGGTCCTTCGGTGACAGTCCGAGAAGGTTGGGGCTGCGGTCGTTCGGTGACTGTCCGAGAAGGTTGAGGCTGACGTCCCTCGGTGAAAGTCTAAAAAGGTGCATTAGTAGGGTTGAGGTCCTTCGGTGAAAGTCCGAGAAGATACATGAATTGCATGAAATGCATATCGGGATGGATAAACTAATTTTAAATTGTTGTTTATGGCCTGAGGGAGTCGTAACACTAAAGAATCGTTTTCAAGGTTCGTGTGAGTCAAAAATGATTTTTATCCTCGCTTTCCCGTTGCTTGTGAAAATTATTTTAATGGCTTGAAAGAGAGTCAAAAATTACACCTCATTTTCCTAGCATGTTTAGCTTATATCTCATGTTCTGTCTAGTTTTTGTTGAGCTTTGGCTCACAATGTGGGATTTGAAATGTTTTTCAAGTACTGGTCACGTAGGTTGATTCGGGGTTGCTGGAAAGGCAGAAGATTTGTAGTCTTCCTTTTTGGTTCTTTCTGTATCATGTATGTCTACATGTTTTCCTGGTGTTGAAACCGTGTAGTGTAAGCTTTTTGGCGTTAGAGCCTTACGTATTGTAAGACGGTTGGCGATGTTATACAATATATGTATGTTTTTATCTGAGAGTGAACATCGAGTTGGGGTTTGTATGGTTATTTTTGGATGTTTCACGTGATCCAAAGTTTGGGGCAAGACAGAATGGTATCAGAGCACTGGGTTCGAATACCTAGAGCCGTGGAAAGAGGGTGCATCGCCTTGTGAGGTTGATTGTGTGTGCTTGATTGCATGTGTTTAGATGCTTTGATAACATGAACGTGTTAGTGTGTTAAGCATGAAAATGTTGTGTATATGTGAGCATTGGGATTGTACCTTAGGATTAATTAGTCTTGCCTTTGGGCGTTTGGATTAACAAACTTGAGAGTCAAGTTAGAAACGCGCTTAGCTGACGTGATTTCTAGCAGGAAATCTAAGTAAGTTGTCCAGATTGACGCGTCATTCTTGTCGGTTCTCCTCAGTATGTGGGGTTTGTTGGGCATGAATCTATGTGGCTATGTGGTAGCATGCTTATGTGGTTAGTGTTTATGTTCATGCGATGTGTAGCATCTTATGTTTTGTCTTTCCGTTCATATAGACGTGATGTCTGCGCGGAGAGGGCGAGGTCGTGTTTGAGGCTGTGGCCGTGGGTTTGGAGTTGGTGGCAGACTCCGTGGGTGGTGTGCTGTGTTGAGACAGCGGTTGGTGGGAATGTGAGGTTGGGGTGAGTTGTAGATCCCATGTCTTTTAGATAGTTAGCCATTATTTAGGATGCCTGACCTTATTTTTTCGTTTTAGCATGTTTATATGCATTTTTATGCATGTTTGGGTTTAGAGATGTACGCAGGGTGGGTTCTCGGGGCCGTTAGGTGCGGTGATGCGAGTTTCAAAAAAAAATGAATGAAAGATATTTTGGTGGTCTATAAATATCTTGCGTTAGATATTTTCAAAAGATATTTTCAAAACTTCTCAGCTAAGTTTTCTTTTTTCTCTCTGCCTTCTCTCTAACTTCTGGAGGGCCCGGGGCTCGATTTTTGACGATTCAACTGCGGATCCTTGCTATTGGCACGGTGGGCTACGCGTTCATCCGAATAGGATTTCATTTTGGTGATGTTCAATTTTGCACGTTGATCGAGACATTGAGTTTTTAACTCACCGAGGTAGGATCCTAGACTCTCATGTCTTATAAGAGTGCTACGTGTAATCGTGTGTGTTTTTACCGTTAAAAATGCATGAAAAATTGATTTATGTTTCAAGAAAATTAGGTTTTGGTTTAAAAAGGCATTTTGTGCCGTTTCGGTTGGGTGAACCAGATTTTGAGGCTTTTCGTTTGGTGGTTCTTGATGGTTTGAGTTTGTGTATGTCCGTGGGTGTCGAAAATATGAGAATCGATAAGTTTATGTGTGTTTTCAAGCATCATAGTGAGTGTTTGAGAGTTTGGGGGTTTGAAAATCAGAAATAGGGGACATCTGGGTTTTTCTCGAGGGTAGCTTGCTCGAGCGCCCGATGTCCGCTCGAGCAGACTGACTGCACAGGGCCATTTGCTTTTGATCATATCTCCCTCATTTGGACTCAAAATTGGGTCATTCTTATACTCAAATTGAATCCCCGGAAGTCTTCTTTTCAATGACAGCTCTCTCACAATAAAATCCTTTTTATGGAAAAAGTTATAACCAAAAGAGTGAAGGTATGTCAAAATTTCTTAACTGTTTTTCACCCGTTTTTAGCCGAATGTTTGGGAAAAGGTTATTTTTCGTCCTTATGGCCATTTTATCAAGTTTCTTGTTTCTTAGGGCATCGTGGGATTGTGTTGGGCACGTGTGAGTGTCGTGGGTTTGTGTTGGGCGTGTGTGGGTGTCGTGGGTTCGTGTTGGGCGCGTGTGGGCATCGTGAGTTGTGTAAGACACGTGTGGGCATCGTGAGCTCGTGTTGGATGTGAGTGGGTCCGTGTTGGCCGTGTTGGCCGTGTATGGGTTCGTGTTTGCCGTGTTGTGCGTGTGTGGGTCCGTGTTAGCCGTGTTGGGAGTGTGTTGGTCTGGGTTATGAAGTGTTTGTGACTCTCTCTCCTCTAGTGGCTCTTAGTCAATGAAATTATGGGATTCTATTGACTGAAATCTTGAAGAGGGGTGTTAGTCATTTTTGTTGTTTCGGTTGGTTGTGGTGGGGAAGTGGTAGTTTTTTGTTTGTTGTCATCCTCGGGGATAACGTGGGTTATTTTAGCGTGACATTGGGGCACGGTTGTGTGCGTGGTGGTTCGTGCATTGTTGCATGCAGGGGTTTGGTTTTGTTTCTTGGTTTGGGTTTCCTCCTAGCATTGACCGCTCGAGCGGTGGTTGTGTGCTCGAGCGGGCTGGTGGCCGAGAGGTTGGTCGGTGGGTGACCGCTCGAGCGGTGGTCGTCTGCTTGAGCGCTTAAGCGGTGTTGGCCTTTAGGTTAGGTTTTGGTTCTGTGGGTTGTTGGTTGTCCATGTGAGTGGATGTTGGGCTATGTGGCGGGTGGCGTCATGATGTGTAGTTATACATGGCTATATGCATTTATAACTCTAGTATATTTATGTATAGAGTACGTAGATGAATTGCATGTTTTTGATGTTATACGTGTAATGTGGGTTATATATGGAGCATGTGACGTGGTTATGTAAAACGTAATGTTAGTACGTGGAATTATGCATTAAACCCTGGTTTAGTTGTGCATAAGTGTATGGAAGGTGATAGATGAACATGTTGTTCTGTGAATGTTATCTCTCGCTGGCGGTGCATTTGTTGAGGTTGCGATCCTTCGGTTAAAGTCCAAGAAGATGCATTGGTTGGGGCTGTGGTCCTTCGGCTAAAGTCCGAGAAGATGCATTGGTTGGGCCTACAGTCCTTCGGTTAAAGTCCGAGAAGATGCATTGGTTGGGGTTGCGGTCCTTCGGTGACAGTTCGAGAAGGTTGGGGCTGCGGTCCTTCGGTGATAGTCCGAGAAGGTTGGGGCTGAGGTCCCTCGATGAAAGTCCGAAAAGGTACATTAGTGGGGCTGAGGTCCTTCGGTGAAAGTTCGAGAAGATACATAGATTGCATGAAATGCATGTCGGGACTGATAAACCAATTTTAAACTGTTGTTTATGACCTGAGGGAGTCGTAACACAAAAGAATCATTTTCAAGGCTCGTGTGAGTCAAAAATGGTTTTTATCCTCACTTTCCCATTGCTTGAGAAAATCGTTTTAATGGCTTGAAAGAAAGTAAAAAACTGCACCTCGTTTTCCTAGCTTGTTTAGCTTATATCTCATGTTCTGTCTAGTTTCTGCTGAGTTTTGGCTCACAATGTGGGATTTGAAGTGTTTTTTAGGTACCGGTCATGTAGGTTGATTTGGGGTTGCTGGAAAGGCAGAAGATTTGTAGTCTTCCTTTTTGGTTCTTTTTGTATCATGTATGTCTACATGTTTTCCCAGTATTGGAACTGTGTAGTGTAAGCTTTTTGGCGTTGGAGCCTTATGTATTATAAGACGGTTGGCGATGTTATACAATGCATGTATGTTTTTATCTGAGAGTGAACATTGGGTTTGGTGTTTGTATGGTTATTTTTGAGTGTTTCATGTGACCCGGAGTTTGGGGCATGACACCTGTCCCCATGCTCTACCTATAGGTTGACGTACAGATTATACCGACAAAGCCTCCTTAGGAGCCCAAAATACCTGCGTCCCGGTCTGTCAAGGTGGTTGGTCGTATGTCTACCGCTGAGTAAGTTGAGTATTAGATGTTTCTCGACTAACTCTCCTTTGTGGACATTCACGTCTAATGTGCCCTTTTTGACCACATTGAAAACATCTAATATGTCCCCTATTCTGAGGCTATCCCTGTGTCGAATTCTGTTGTTGTCTTTGTGCTTACTTTCTTTGCGAACATTCTCTAACCCAATGTCCCTGCTGCCCCCAAATAAAACATGCAAATTCTCTATGCTCTGGATGAGCCATCGAGGCCACAGATGGGGTGGGTGCGGAGTGTTGGGTCTGTCGAGATCTCTGCGGCGCTGAACTAGTATTGCCGTGTTCCGGTCTTCGTTTCTTGTAAGGTCGTTCCGTAGATTGTGTAGTCCTAGCCACCGATGGTATCATATTTTCTCTAATCCTTCGATTATCTGCCAAAGTACTTTCTATTACCATGGCTGTCTCAACTACCTCTGAGAAGACCTTCAGTCAAAACCCTACTACTTTCTGTCGAATAGCGGGTCGTAAACCCCTTTCAAACCTCTTAGCCATCAATTCCTCTGTTGACACCATTTCTGGTGCAATCTTTGACAAACTTGTGAACTTTGATTCATATTGCAAAACTGACATATTCCCTTGTATTAATGATAGAAACTCCTCTCTATACGTGTCTCGGATAGACTCAAGGAAATACTTTTCCAGGAATATCGCTGTAAACGCTTCTCATGTACCATCCGTTGTCGTCTTAACAAATTCCCACCAATCATTTTCCTCCCCCAAGAGTTGAAAGGTAGCAAAGCCAACCCTAAGGTCATCCTCCACTATCTGCAAGGTATCTAAGATCCAGGTGACTACCTTTAGCCATTCAATCGCTATTCGAGGGTCAAGTTCTCCCGCATAAGTAGGTGGGTTCAAACGTTGAAACTCTCTCACCATTACCGCAGCCTGAGCATCCGCTTCCTATGCTCTCCCTTGGTTAGCCCCAATTAAAGTCCTCAAAGCATTTAGTATCTGTTGATTCACATCTACACCCCCAGCTGGTTCCTACAGGGCATTAATATCCCTTTCTTCAGGAACTGGGGCTCTCCTACACCCCTGGTCGCGATTGCAACCTTAACCTCGACCTCTACCTCCTTCTTGCCTAGGAGGCATCGTTATATGAAGAGAAAACGATCGTCAGTACGCAATTCGTAAACATATCAATACTCCCTTCCCGAGTAGATTCAATTTTAAGCGCAAATAGGGCTAACCATACTCAAACTTAGTCATACTAACACATAAACACATACTGAGGAAAAGCCTCAAAGTAACACGATAATCCGAGAAACTAATTCAAATTTCTCATAGAAAGAATATTGGCCAAACGCTTTTCTATTTTGAACCCTAAAGTAGTTGATCGGACGCCAAATGGCACGCCACATCACCCGAAGTCTCAATCTCCATGCTTATATAAACACATAGCATGCGCGAGACAATTCAACTGCAATCCCATGCAAGCACACAATTCATGCCGTGTAGTGGTGCATAATATCATCCAACAATTCTCATACAATGGTCGTCCTTACTTTGCACGGCTCCTAAGTATGCGAACCTAGAGCTCTAATACCATTCTGTCACGACCCAAACCCCAAGTTCGAGAATTAAAACCCAAGTCATACCTTACATGAACTATATCTATTGATACTTTTCTAAAACATAAAAAAAAAATTGAAGATTTAGAATATTTGAACTAAAAGGACCGAGTTTCAAAAATTTATTTACAGAACACTTAAGAGTTTGTAGCATCATACATTTAACTTTGAGTTATCATATTAATTACATTCATCCCCTTAACATCATGTACAATATAACATAAAATAATAGGAACTCTAGCTCCATCCTCAAGCTCTTCCCAAAATGCATCCATAACTTTGGTATCACCCTTACTCCTTGGAACCTGAAATGGTTTAACATACATACATGAGCCAGAGCTCGTAGGATAAAGATTTACTCAAATGTTATGTATGATTTGTGAGGTGTGATGGGTGCAACTGGGTAAAATGCAAGTTCATTCATTCATTTTTCATTAACACACACACACACACCACGCACACTATCTTATTCGATTCATTTACTCATTTGTTTTCTATCACATCAACTCTTTATTTCATTATTCACATTCATTGAATCCTTGTTTTTCAACACATTTTTTCTTCCATATAATCCGTGTTTTTATCTCATTACCCGGTTTCTCACAAAACCGTATCATATTTAATGAACCAGCGTCAGGTGCAGCTTATAGAAATCACTCCCTATTATTCTCAATAGGCCACAAAAAGTCATTGGGTAATAAATAGCTCTATAAGTCACCATAACACAACACCATATTTCGGGGGCTAACTCATGGGCATGTGGTCCCCATTTTGCACGAGTTTCTGATCTTTCACCGCGGAGCTGTGCAAGCCCAACTTAATCCACATCAATCCATATGGTTCATTATTTGTTAATTACATTTATTTTCATAATCCGGGAGTCCAACCCACGATTGGCCCCTCTCCCAATCATTGTCACAATTTATCGATTCAATTCTAAATCCAAATTTCTCATTTCATTTTCAAATCCCATTTTATTTTAGTATTCAATCTCTCTTTTCAAAACAAAAGCATCATAAACTTCAATACATGATTTCTCGTAATTTGCCTATCTTTCTTCAATTTTACAAAGTACCAACACAACACAAGGTTAATGCAATCATGATCATGCCACTTTTAAAAAGATTATACCCATCATGTACATATATAAAAATTTTAAACCCACATTTTTCTTCTACATGCTTAAAATCTTATATGATGACCAAGTCATATCACACCCTCAAATTTATGTATAGATAGGGGTATCAATAGCCCAAGGGATAAGGAATTTGACAAAAAAAAAGTACAATGAGGATGAAAAAATAACATTTTCCCAGATATTTGGCCAGCAACGGGTGAAAAATGGTTAAAAAATTTTGACATACCCTTACTATTTTGGTCATATCTTTTTCTACATTAAGAGTTTTATTGTGAGAGTGGTGTCATTGAAAAGAAGACTTTCGGGGCTTCAGTTTGAGTACAAAAATGACATAATTCGAATTCGGATGGTGAAAATACATTGATTTAAAGAAAACTTTTTCAACTAGCGAAAAAGACTGCGGGCTAGACCGCTCGAGCTGTCTCTCGAGCGGTCTGGCCTGCAGCAAGAAGCCGAGACCATCCCAGGACCGCCCAATAAACCGCTTGAGTGGTCCTTTGAGCCGTTCTACGTCGAAAATTGAGTTTTTGCTAAGTTTTGAAGCCAACACCCATCCTAACCCATTTTCATGCAAAAACATAAAATTTTGAATATCTTAAGCTCTCTTTTTTTATACAATTAACTCTCAAGAACATGGCTAACCATTTCTCAAAAACTCTAATTTTCTTAAAAACCCAACTCAACCCTCACACACACTGATCAATCGTCAAATCATGCATGAAATTCACTAGATCTTTACTCATAAATACAAAGTATCAACCCAAATCAATACAAAACATACTAGAAAATCTAAATCCTACCTTAGAGGTGCTCAAAAGCTTGAGATTTCTTTAAATCCCTCCTCTTAGGGTTTGGCTACTTGAGGACTCTCCTTCTTGAAGCTTCTAATGGCTTCTATTGTGAGCTTGAACTCTAATCTCCCTTGGCTAGCCTCCAATTTAACTCCAAATCTTTTAACTTGAGTGAGGAGAACTAGGGTTCCATTAATCTTTTTCAATCTCCATGAGGGAAAAGAAGATGAAGGTAGAAGAAGAAAAAGAAGAGAGAAGGTCGGTGGAGTGGGGTGGAATTCCCTTCTTTTAAATTTTATTCTCTCAACTCTCTCTCTCTCTAACTCTCTATCTCTCTCTCTAAGTCACTAGAATTCTCTCAACCAAGAAATAAACTTAAGGCTTTGTTTGGCTTGTTTCTTCTAGTTTATTTCTTATTCTTTTTAACTTTGAATTTTCATATTCTTTCCACTTCAATTTAATACCACAATATTATTTGTTATATCCCATATTTACTATCATTTATCATCATGTATCTGAATTACATCGCACATTCATTAGTTCATTCATTACTGAACAAAAATTTTATAGTCCCCATACTTAAATTCAATTCTACCACCTCACTTATCCAATAGCAAGGAAAAACAAAATAACAACATACCGGGTCATCACAATGTGTGTCCATGGTTTTCAAAAAGATGAGTTTTGAAAATCGGAGACATTTATGTGAAAGTTGTGAAAAACTAGTTTTGGAAGTTTAAAGCTAACCCTTGAGGTTGAGCCATGATTTTTTAACTATTCAGTTGGAATGGTGGAAACATTTTGATAATATTGGTTGGTCTCCATGGTTAAATGGATGATGTGGCAGAATGCCATTGAACATTTTGTATCGGACAGTGTGTATTTACAAATATCTTCGTAGTGAGCTACTTGTTTTTAGTAATTCCATAGATGTGTCATAACAATGTGCGTGTAATTAAGCCGACATTTTTCCTCGGTAAAAGTCTAGAAACTTTGTGCCAGTAGGTGCTTCGCTCCTTCGGTTTAATCCCCGTAAATAAAGTATTTGCCCTAGTGGGAGGCATTTATTATTATAACTCCGTATAGAACTTGTCATTACCTAGTGGATCATTGGATATCCCGGACCAAGGCTAGTGGGCAAGAGTCTATAGTTGTTATCTTTGTCCCTAGTGCGAAGGAGTTGGTACATAGGAAGCGTTGTCGGCTGTGGGAACCAAGTTAAAAATTTTTGGAGGCAATACTTCCAAGATCATTGTTTTTGTAAACAATTTTCGATAAAAAATTAATTGGACGGGCAAACGCCGAAACAGGCTCCAGATAAAACTTTTGACGAAGAACGATCAAAATAAAATCCGTGCAACCAAAGTTAATTTAGAAGAATACCTTTCGTCGATCTAATCTTCAACTACGACTTGATTTTGAGTTGAAACTCCTTTCAGATCTTCTACCGTATTCCCGTATGCGATCCTCGAACGTAGTGTGGGTTACGAACTATCGAGGACTCGTACCGGTAGAACCCCGATATATTTAGTCCTGAGTGACAAAATATGATATATCAATCATGATAAACTGATTCAGCCTACCCGCATATATATAGAGTTACAGTAGGGACCTGGAGAGTAATTATGAGTAAGACTTATAGTGGAACACAGACACCTACGAGCGATTTCTGTAATTATAGAAAGACGCAGCGGTTTCTATAATTTTCATAAAACACTGAATTACAGGTCACACCACTAAAGAACTATAATTACACTCTGACCCATAATCTCAAAACCTTCTTGCATTGGGCTCCTGTTATTAAATGTTTACCATTTCTCCCCACGTTAAGATTTTCGATACTCGCCAATTAAATTTAATTACTGAAAATTTAATTTAATCGGTATGTTGATATTCCTTAAGCCCTTTCGCTTAATTTATTTGACCGCCAGATAATTAAATTCACCTGCAGGGTTTGACCCGGTCAAAACTTATAAGCATCCTTAAGGGGGTATCGTCAATTCCGATCATTCGGGACGTAAATTTTGTCAATAATTAATATTTATCATATAACTAATATTGCTATCCAACTCACTGAAAATATAGACCCATATAAGATCGTACCCTCTAATGAATCAAAACAACGAATATTAAATATATGCAAATCAATAATTATTTCATGATTAAGAGGATAAGCACTATTATAATAACCTTGGGATATGAATTAATTTATATAGTCGGTACAAAATTAATTATCCCAAATAGACCATTCATTACATACAAAGTGCACAGAGAGTTGGAATAATAGACGACGCTATTATATGTTCCCCGTAACCAAGACAAGCCTACTAAAACTCTGTACTACAGTCGTACCGATGATATGTCCATTTCTACCTAAACTGTGAATATAAAACTTATATTCTGTAAGAACTTAAAATCTAATCTTCTGTGTGCAAGCCGTACTCTACACACCAGATTAAATACTATACAGAATATCGGGCATCCATGCATAACATTAAAGAAATGATACATATACATTGCTCATAAAGATTCTCATAAAATAGAAAATTAATTTTATTAAAATAAAATTAAATACTAAAAATATGATTTTCAGTATACCAATCCTAACATTCTCCCACTTAGACTCATAACCATGCTGCCATACATCTGACTCCCATGCCCTCTATATTACTATCAAAAGTCTTAGCCGGTAAGCTCTTTACAAAAGGATCTGCAAGGTTGTCTCCTCATGCAATCTTGGTTACAGCAACATTACTTCTCTGTATAATTTCTCGTATCAAGTGATACTTACGCTCAATGTGCTTGCCTTTCTTATGGACCCTTGGCTCTTTCGAGTTTGCAACCGCTCTGCTATTATCACAGTAAAGTGTAATAGCCGACTGAACTGAAGGTACTACATCTAGATCTAACAGGAAGTTCTTGAGCCAAATAGCCTCCTTGGTTGCTTCAAAAGCTGCCACATACTCGGCCTCCATCATGAAATTAGCAATGCAGGACTGCTTGATACTCCTCAAACTTATAACTCCACCTCCTAAGGTAAACACATATCCTGAGGTAGACTTACAGGAATCCCTGTCAGACTGAAAATTTGAGTATGTGTACCATAAAAGTACTAGACTGTCTGCCTGGTAAACCAACATATAATCCTTAATTCTTTTCTGGTACTTGATTATATTCTTTACCATAGTCCAATGCTTCTACCCTGGGTTAGACTGATATCTGCTAACCATGCCAACGGAAAAGCAGATATCGGGTCTAGTGCAAAGCATAGCATACATGAGGCTTTCTACTGCCAAAATATAAGGAACCGCCTTCATCTTTTCTATTTCATCAGGTATCTTAAGACACTGATCATTGGATAGAGTGATTCAATGCCTGAAAGGGAGAAACCCTTTCTTGGAATCCTGCATGACAAAACGAGCAAGGATATCATCGATATATTTTACTTGTGATAAGACTAATATCCTTTATTTTCGATCTCGCATGAGCTTGATCCCAAGGATGTGACTGGCTTCTCCTAAGTCTTTCATATCGAATTGCCCAGATAACCATACTTTAACCGT
>JAULJZ010153157.1:0-21536 GCA_032270985.1 Heliamphora pulchella
AGATAGAAATGTAGAGATCCCGAGATTTGGCTGTAAGCTACGAAGGGAGAGTCGGGAGACTCCACCCGCCAGGGTCCGGGGACTATGCTGCGCGCCTAAAGGGCAGTAGCCTGCTGCGCCCTTAAACGTCGCCGTTTTGGAGCTTAACAGGGCAGCCTATTTTAAAGCAAAACGACGTCGTTTTGTATACAATTAGAATCGAGGTCTTTGACTAAAATATGGCATATTTGCAACTTAAGTAACAGAATAGAGATTTCAAAAGTCAATTTCCAATTTAGGTAAAAGCGTGTTTAGTAAACATGCTTTATTTATAAATATTTTCAATAAATACATTTGTTTCATAAAAATAATACTTAAACACGTCTTATACTCTTTAACATAAAGCGTGCTTATCAAACACGCTTTTATCCTTTTATACATAAAGCGTTGTTATCAAAAATGCTTTTGTACATAAAGTATTCTTAACAAACATGTTTTTATTAAAAGACACATAAAGCGTGTTTTTAAAAAATACGCTTTTAAGTTTGACACATAAAGCGTATTTACTAAACACGCTTACATTAAAAAAAACACATAAAGCGTGTTCACTGCAGTCGTATTTAACGTTTAAAAAAATCCTCTCCTTCGTCCAAGTCTTTTAAAAACACTCTTCTTCTCCAAATGAACCTTTTCTTCTCGCGACCAGTTCTCTCTTTTAAAACCCTTCTTCTCTACTCTCTCTCAGACCTGACAAACCCTTTTTCTCCAGACGCAATGACTGACGCCCCATCTTCTTCTCCAGTTCACTCGATCAATCGTCTCGGCTTCAAGTCAGTTATTTGGCTTTGTTTTTTTACAGTTCATTCACCCCCTCCACTTCATTATATATAATAACAAATAATGAATACTTACCCGCTTTTTTGTTCTTATGAAAACTAAATTTATACTGAAAACGTATTCACTAAACACGCTTTTAATGAAAATTAATTTTAAGATAAAATATGTTTAGCAAACACGTTTTTTAGTAAAACTAAATTTATACTTAAAACGTATCCACTAAACACGCTTTTAATGAAAATTAATTTTAAAATAAAACGTGTTTATCAAACACGCTTTTTATTAAAACTAAATTTATACTGAAACGTGTTTACTAAATACGTTTTATGTATAAATTCAAATTCAAAAAACGTGTTTATTAAACACGTTTTTATGTTATTATTTTTATATTTTTTTTAAATTAAATTAAAAACGTGTTTAGTAAATATATTTTTTATTAAAATGTATTTGTTAAAAAATTAAATTTTAAAATCCCTAATTGGTTAATTAAGTTCAAAATAAGTCGTGCTTGTCGTTTTCAGCAGCCCCTCAGTGCTGCGACGGCCCACCCCACTCTCCTCCAATCGTTTCCAGCTGCGCGTAAGACAGAACAGTGCTGCGACGGCGCCGATTCACCGTCCAATCACCTCCTGTCCACCGTCCAACCACCGCCTGTCCACCGCCCTGCAACCGTTGTGAGACAGAGTAGTGCTACGATGGCGCCGATCCACCGCGCCTTTCCACCGTTCAACCACCGGCGAGCCACCGTGGTTCTGAATCGGTAAAGTTTCTCTTACTGTTACTGTTATTTTTAGCCTTACCGCTGAGCCACTTGAATCCACTGAGTTTTTCTTCTAAAACGTGTAACATTACTCAGGACCGAATACTACTCAGGACCGAACATGAGACATATATAGTGATCGGATAAATAGCTTGACCTGAAAGAAGATCCATGGATCCATATTACATCCCAGTCTAACAAGATCAGAAATTGCTAAAATACACTGTACCTAAAATCGAGGGACCCATATTTCTCGTATTATATTTGTTCTTCCAATTTAGTAGATGCAACTTCATTTTATTTTATCTTCTAAGGAAAACATAGCTCAGTATTGAAATATTACTGAAGCTTACAATAAAACAATTTCTTTATACAAAGTTGGGACTTATCAAAATCGAAGTTGTGACTTCTACTTTAATCTTTCAATTAGATATAGTAGTATTATTTTCATTGTTAAGTATGATTCCTACTTTAATCCACTTGAATCCTTTGTATATTTTCAGATTTTGATATTGAAGATAGTGAATTTGAGGAGTGTGTAGGAGATAAAAGGCAGATAGTAAATGAGTGTGAACCACATGTTGGTATGAAATTTGAATCAGAAGAAGTCGCATTTTTGTTTTATAATCAATATGGAAGAGTGATGGGCTTTAGCGTTAGAAGAGATTATAATACGACAAGTAAAAGATTATAATACGAAAAGTAAAAAAGATGATGTCATGATAAATAGAAAGTTTGTGTGTTGTAAACAAGGAGAAAAGAATAAACGATATGAACCTATAAAACTTCGACTAGATACGAGAACTAAGTGCAGAGCGTTCATTATGTCTTATTTGAAAGGACATTGTCGAAATGGGTTGTGACAAAAATTGATGACACCCACAATCGCCTTTTACATCTTCCTGATTGTGTTTATATGATGTCATTTTAAAGGAAATTGTCTGAGGCTCAAGGTGTAAATATTAAAATAGCATAAGCTGCAGGTTTATCACTTAAGGCATCACATGATCTCATTAGTGCACAAGCAGGAGGGAGGGAATTTGGAAAGAAAACAAAAATTGTTTCACGACACCTTACTCAGGTATTAATCTTACTTAACTACTTAATTTATTTAGAATTTTAGATTTTTAACTTAGTGCACGTGTATTTATAAATATTTTTTTTGTCTAATTTTTTTAGAATATTGATCATTCTAGCAATTTTGAATATATGTGTAATTAATCTTTAATCCAGCTACGGGTGAGTTATACTTGAATTAAATAATAACAGATCAAAAAGACAAAAGTTCTAATGAACTTCATCTCACCGTTGGATTGTTTAGAAGGAATAGGAGCCATTGGATCAATAGATACATGTCACATCAATCATTGTAACTTGTTATATAGATTATATATGTTTATACTTTATTTATTTTTTAATTTTGAAGTTTATAGTTTATAAGTTTATTATTACTTTACAAGTTTATAGTTTATAACTTTATATTATTTATTTATTATAAGTTTAATAGTTTACGTACTATTTAATAGTTTACGTACTATTGATTATTAACTTATTAGTTTATTATATATGTTTATTAGTTTATTTACTATAAGTTTATTTTTAATTTGTAAGTTGTAGTTTATATTATTGTAAGTTTATAATGTATTATTAATTTACTTGTTTATATTAATTTACAAATAGTGGGCTAAACCGGGTGGGCCAACAGGTTAGGCCGACCCATAGGTTTCAAGGGGTAGATCTAGGCCTGAATATCCTATGTCTAGACTCGAGCTTTGGCCGAGCCAAGCTCTGTCCGCACAGTGCCGGGCCTTAGGCCAAAATTACACCCCTTGTTCAATGATACTTACTTCACTAGCAGCTTCACTGCATGAATTCAAAAATTCATGGTTCACTTCTGTACCATAAACTTGTGAATTTATGTTCAGTTTTCAGCTTATTAACGGCATATTCAGGAATTATAGAAACTTGAACATGAATTTTCTCATAAACTCACATAAACTTTTCTCATAACCTTTTGCATTCAAATATCTCATAAATTCTTTACTTGCTAATCATCCAAATTATAAACGTAATATGGGCCAAAAAATTCAATACTATTCATGAGAATCATAATCAAATATTTGTCTTTCAAATTACAAATTTTTTTTTTGGGAGGCGGGTGGGGAAGCGCTGTCGGGTGTTAAAAAAATCATAGAAATTATTATTGTAAACCATAGAATCAGCCTCCCTCAAAGTATGCCTCGATAAATCTAATGATGTTTGTTGTAGTTGATCAAATACTAGTTCTTGAAAAAAATATTCCAAAAAATGCATTGGAATAATAATTGTTAATGAACATTTACAAATTTAAGTACATGAATTACCTGAGAAATTTGTGGATTTTATTTGTAATTCATCACTTGAGACCAAGTTTGAACATCCTAATTTATAAAACATAATTTTGAGTAAATACATTATATTAGTATCATTATGTTTACACAATATATTCTAAAAACAAAAAAAAAGAAGAATGACTCATTCATGGTTGGTTTAAAGATTAATTACACGTGTTCAGAATTTCTAGAATGATAAATATTCTATAAAAAAATTAGACAAAAAAACATTTATAAATACATGTGTATTAAGTTAAAAATCTAAATAAATCAAGTAGTTAAGTATGATTAATCGTGAATCATCTGATGATCGGCACAAAAAATATTGGTTTTCATCTCATCATCTAATTGAGTTGCATAATAAAAATATGGATTGTCAACAACTTGCTTGTGAAAATATCTCAACGAAGAACCAGTTTCACTGTATTGCAAATCTTTTTGCCTTTTAGCACGTAAGTAGCCTTTTTGGTCCTCTTGCGTGAAGGCTACAAATTTTTTTTTTCCTGCTTGTGCACTAATGAGATCATGTGATGCTTTAAGTGATAAACTGGTAGCTTCAGCTATTTTACACTTTGAGCCTCAGACAATTTCCTTTGAGATGGAATCATATGAGCACAATTAGGAAGATGTAAAATGTGATTGCGGGTGTTATCAAGTTTTGTCACAACCTATTTCGACAAGACCCTTTCAAATGAGACGTGCATGAACGTATTGCACTTAGTTCTCGTCTCTAATCAAACTTGTTTTACAGGTTCATATCGCTTATCATTTTCTCCTTGTTTACAACAAACAAACTTTCTATTTATCATAATACTATATTTCTTACTTTTCGTATGATAATCTCTTCTAATACTAAAACCCATCACCCTTCCATATTGATTATAAAACAAAAATGTGGCTTCCTCTGATTCAAATTTCATACCAACATGTTGTTCACACTCATTTACTATCTGTCTTTTATCTCCTACGCACTTCTCAAATTCACTATCTTCCATATCAAAATATACAAGGGATCCAAGTGGGTTAAGCTCAATACCAAGTTAATAAAACATTAAGCTCTACAACCATCAATTTTAAACTCTTAGTGGATTCCTTTACTAATTTTACATCCCATTTCTTATTTCTATGTTTTAAGTTTTCGCAGTTATATTGAATTATGATTTACAGTTTTCATTGCATGCAAAAATTTTAGGTTTAAAGATACCACGGATAAAGATTACTATAATCAAATGATGCATTTAGTTTTTGATTACATTGTTGTCAGTAATGAAGGTATTTCTTCATTTTGGTTTCGGTGTTGTAATAAAGTTCACAAATTCCATAAAGGTCTTATTACGAGTGCACAATACTCAAACCAAGCAGGATCAAAGTTGTATCAAGAGGCCAGCCCATTAATTGTTCGACCCATAACGAGTTCTGATCACCCCAAAAAGAGACAGCCCACAATACTCAAGCCCAAATCGTCCCCAGACAAACAGATAACTCAAAGGTATTCCATTCTTGATACAAACTGTTTGGAAATGTAGAATCTAGCATATTGAAGGAATAAGAATTGCTTTAGGAAAAGAGAAAATCTCAAAAAGGATAAGAGGTAGAGTCCTAAGAGAACTCAACCTCCCTAGTTTCAACCCCTATATAAAGGTAAGTACTCTATATCCATAGGTACGTAATTTCAACCCAGCTCTTGATTAGAAATCTCGCAAAGAGAAATCTAGCTTGAACGTCGGAGTGTTTCACGGTCAAACCAGGCTGGAAAGCACTAATAGTATTCCTTGTCTTGCAGGAGTTCGGCAACAACACCAGCACTAGCAGCTTCCAGCGAGTTCGACAACTAGGAGTTCTGTTCGTGACTCTGTTTGGGATCACCATATTTGAACCAATCCAATTGGTTCTAATTATGCTATCTAATTTATAACGCGCACAATATATATATATATATATATATATATATATAATTTTTCTTTTAAGGCTCAAAATAATAGTAAAAGTAAGTGAGAAACTTTACCGATTCAGAACCACAGTGGCTCGATGGTGGCTGGGCAATAGCTCAACGATGGAAAGGCTCAGTGGAAAGCTGTCGTCGCAGCACTGCTATGTCTCATGATGGTGGCAGGGTGGTGGACAGGCAGTGGTTGGACGGTGGATCGGCACCGTCGCAGCACTACTCTGTCTCACTCGCTGCTGAAAATGACAAACACAAGTGGGGTCGTCGCAACACTACTCTAAGAGGCGTTGCTCTACGAGAAAACGACAAGCACTGGGGTATTTTTCCCAAATTCTATCCCTAAGCAAAAAACGGCGCCGTTTAAGGGCGCAGCATGCTGTTGTGCTTTAGGCGCGCAGCATACTCCCTGGACCCCACCCGCCAACTGTTGGGCAAATGTAACAATTATCGAAACTCAATTGACCGAACTATACCGAAATTTGGAAAAGCAAAACAAGCATATCAATCGATTTCATTCTTTCGTTCGCATGTATGATTTTAGGGAAAGTCTTGGCCCCAATTGCTAACTAGTTTAAAACTAGTTTTTTTTAATTTTATCTTTAATTAAAAATTTAAATTTAGTTTAAAATATAAAATAATTTATTTGATTTTTATAAGATTTACTCTTAAAGGTTATTAAGTGTTCTTCTATTTTTTAAGAAAAATACTGGCTAATATAAGATTAAAATGTCATTGCAAATTCTAGAATCCCCTCTACGACCTAATTTTGTTCACCAAAACTAAATTTTCTATGAACCTTCTCATATTATTTTAGCATGCCCGTTGAAATTTTTACCTATAATTATCTTTTCCCCTGCTTGTATTTCTTAAACCATTGCATCTATTTAATCCCAATAGTTATATAGGATTTAGAATATCTAGATCGATAAATTATCTGAATTTTTACAGAGCTTTGGATAATATTAATAATATTCAAATCAATAGATAGATAGATGACAGTATAACTTTGGTTAAAACTGTCAATATCCAGATCCATAGAAAAATAGAATGACAGTAGAACTTTGGCTAGAACTGACAATATTTTGATCGATAGAAGGATAGAGTTCTAGTAGAACTTTTGCGACAATTGGATTTGTCAATAAAATGTTGGCAAAACTTTAATAGGGCGACCGAGGATACGTTCGGGGTCAAGGGGTCAGTATTAGGGATTCCGTACAGCACCATCAGGCAGATCCCTAGGAGAGTGCAAACCCATGCATGTGGTGTTGAAGGAATGAAAGGGTGTCGTGAGTTGTCCCAAAAATGAAGGGAGAAGGCCTTTTATTTATAGATTTCTATTTATAAAAGGGCTTTGCGTACCTAAAGTTGCGAGAGGCTCTCTGAGGAGATGCTTAATGTGATCGTGCTGATGTAGTGAAGTGAGTAAGCTGACATCATCCCCTGTGTAACTAAAGTTGCACCGAGTCGTTTTTTACCCAATTTGACCATGCAGATGCAGTAAAGTGACATTGCTATGTTGGGGTATATTCTCTCTATCACATCGCACATTTAAGGGTGTTTTGACCCTTTTATTGCATTTTGAGCTGCTCTAGGATATGTGGCAAGTTATGGGATAGCCACTTGTCATTCTTTAGGAATTTAGCACCTGCCTTCATTCTAGTTGTGAAAAGGACAAGTTTTGGTGGATAAAATATATTTGAAGGCTACTACCTCATAGTCGAACAATTTATAATTGTTTAAGAAGATGATTCTTAGTCTTTGCAATGAAGCCCGACAAGGTTGGCTTGGTTTGGCTGTCAACTTTGATAGATTTCTCAAAGAAGAAGGATACTATTCGAATGCTTAGGTGGTTTGAAAGTAGCAACACTACTCGCTTCATTTGTTCCTTTTCTCATAGTTGATAGTTAGCTATAGAAAATAGGCAGCTTTCTAAACTCATGCCAAATAAGGTCGGTGATTTTATAATTTGGTAGGCTTGAATGTTTTTGATAGATAAGTATGAAAGCATGGCTTGTTTCTCAAAATCAGAGTCAATCGATATTTACTAATATTATGCATGTTGGAAGTGTGCAATCAAATATGTGTAGACACTCTAATTTGACCAAGCAGATTAGGTCTATTTGGGCACCTTCGATGTAGAAAGATAAGAAAGATGGCACTTGAAAGCCTTCAATCGATCACTTAGGCAAAGTTTTGGCTCAAAAATCCAAGATGCCATTGAAAACCCAAAAATGGCATCCTCCAATCCTTGCGATTGCTATGTTTAAACGCTAAAAATCTTGTTGTCGCTACATCACTTTTGTGACTGTATCTTGGGTTTGCACAATCGCATAGTTGCAATTCATTTTGCCCTAAATTCAAGCCCTTAGCGTCGTTTTTTAGAGGAGAAGATTAGAAAAAAATATTGAAACTCTACTAAAATCTATACACGAGTTTTATAGCTTGATACCTTCTCAATTCTTACACTCGAATCCATTGATTGTGACCTCAGTGAACCATGTTATCCTTGGCGATCGAGAGACTAGCTGTCAAGTCCGTCTTCAGGTGCTGAAGATTCAACTGGATTTCTATATCTTCAGATATTATTTTAATCTTGGCATTTCTCTTATCATTCCTTCTATCCATTATAGGAAGGCTGAGATTTGGATATTATTACCATTTTTCTTGTTATTGCATGAATATTTAATAAAAATTATGCCTAGAATAATGTGTTTATGTTGGTTAAATAATCTAGAAATTAATAACAATCTATCGGGTTTACATAACCGGGACAATAACAATATACAGTATTAAAATACAACAACTAGAATATAAAAAATTCGTTAAAAGTAAAACAGAAATATACAAAATCTATTTTATCTGTACTTGAAGAATTAAACAACAAATAAAACTGAATTAATTAAGAAAACCAATTTTACAAATAGTAAAGTAAAAGCATAACACTATTATAAAAATAGAGACGGAGCAAAAAGACAAAAATGAAAACATATACAAAACTTGTAAACAATTTTGGAAAAAAAAAAACAAAACATAGTTTTCTAAAAAACAAAAGTAGAAAAGAACACTGTTTTGAAATTTGTATTTCGTATATTGAGACAGAAAGATAACAAAACAGAACTAAGCAGAAAATGAAACAGAACAACAATTATAAAATCTTACAAAACAGATGAAAAACAAAATGAGATTTAAGTCCAACGTTCAATGTTGTGTCCTTTAGACATATTACGTCTTCGCCTCTATACTTGCGATTTAACGAGTGTCTGCCTCCAGGATAAAATAATTTTCTTGTGCAGACAAATCAAAGCAATCTGCACACACAACAAACCTTGATGCGTTGAACTTTATCGGGAAATCAAAATGAGCAGAGAAGAAGATGCAACAGAGATACGGTGTGAAAGACAATGGTGGATGGAATGTTTTTAAACCGGATTTGTAGCAACTTTTAAATAGGCGCTCTTAGTGACTGTTCGGATTAATTCGAATTAATGCGACACTGATTCGGCCTGGTAGTTGGACCGCACAACAGGCGTGAACTGGGTCGGTATAACTCTAACGATCCCGAACCTTCCAACGGTTCGGTCCGGGATATAACGGTAATTGAAAATAAATTTAAAATTTAAACAATTTAAATTTTAATTTAAAAAATTTAATTAAAAAAATTTTCTGCAAAAAGGTAGGAGTCAACCAGAACCTGCAACTCGCGGCCCTCATACCCTGAACCCGAGATTCGGGCTCAGCCTGGCTCAGTTGGTTGGACGGGCAGGCGGCGGCGGCACGTGCGCGCATGCGTGTGTGTGGGGTTTGGATCAAACTCACCATTGGGTAGGTCCTCATCCTTCCACAAAATTGGGTATCTCTAAGGGGCACACCATTTAGGCTAAAGTTGGCTTATATATACCACTCTACCAAACCTCTCCCAACCAATGTAGAATGGGAGATAGTTAGCACCATTTTGTCAACTTTAATGGCTCACTTTTGGAGTCAATTTCTCATTCACCCATTAATGATTTTGAATGCCACAAAGTCCATAATTACTCTACTTATTAAGATAAATAAATTAGAACTTAAAATTATATAAAAAGATGAATTCAATACAAATATAATTAGCTTCAAAGTTAGTTAAAAATCATGTTCCAATTAATTCAAAACCCACTTTTTTCCAACAATCCCCCACATGAATGAAATTTGACGAAAAAGAAAACGCAACAAGATGCAGACACATAGAAAATTCAATGAGAAGAATTCTGCTTAGGATAGGTGGCTGTTGGTTTTCAACCTTCACTTGTGAAAAACTATCGGACTTACTAACTAATCTGTGAACGTGGTACCTTGAACTGTTCAGCCGTTTGTGTAAGCCAAGATAACCATTTTGTCAACTTTAATGGCTCACTTTTGGAGTCAATTTCTTATTCACCCATTAATGATTTTGAATGCCACAAAGTCCATGATTACTCTACTCATTGAGATAAATAAATTAGAACTTGAAATCATATAAAAAGATTAATTCAACACAAAGATAATTAAATTCAAAGTTGTCTAAAAATCATGTTCCAATTAATTCAAAAGCTAATTTTTTTCAACAATCCCCCACATGAATGGAATTTGACGAAAAAAAAATGCAACAAGATGCAAATACAGAGAAAATTCAATAAGAAAAATTATGCTTAGAATAGGTGGCTTTTGATTTTGAATCTTCACTTGTGAAAAATTATCGGACTTACTGACTAATCTGTGCACGTGGTACCTTGAACTGTTCAGCCGTTTGTGTAAGCCAAGACAATAGAGTTCACATAGAATTTTTCTAAACATAGCTTGGTTCTCACTGTTGTGCCCATTTTGACCCTAGAAAAATCTTGATTTCATGAGTGCTATTAGATAATGTAGCCTTAGCATTCTCACAGAAGTGCCATCTTCTCACTCATATAGGTAATTTTTATTAAGAGTATCTTGCTATACTCTACTTGAAGTTTTCAAGATATAAGATTAATTAAAAGTATAACTTAACTTAATAACGCTACAAGCATCATTGTACTATCATAGGAATGAATAAAAGATTTTATCTCCACAGTGATGACAGCGAGTCACACAATTCGATTGTTCATTTGAACCTAAATCTTGAGATCTCCAATCAATTAGGTTGGGTTGACATTAAGGCGACTATTAATTCATAGGTTTTAAGCCTATTTTTCTCGATAAACGACTAACTAACTCTTCTCTTAAGCCTTTAATTAACGGATCCGTTATATTGTCTTTAAACTTTATATATTAAATAAAAATTATTCCACTCAAGAGCATGTGTTTCACGATATTGTATCTGCAACGTATATGTCGAGATTTATCGTTATATATATTATTCAGTGCCGTAGCCATTGCTGATTGACTGTCGCAGCGTATATAGGATGGCTAGACACAGGTTTAGGCCACATAAGAATGTCTTCTAAAAATTGACGGAGCCATTCAGCTTCTTCTCCAGTTTTATCTAAAATTATAAACTCATACTCCATTGTGGACCTCACTATACACATCTGTTTAAACGATTTTTATGACACAGCTGCACCACCCAAATCGAATACGTATCCACTTGTGGATTTTGAGTCATTAATATCAGATATTCAATTTGCATCATTGTACCATTCTAGTACAGCTTGATATCTAACATAGTACAACCCATAGTTTTGGGTGTATCTCAAATATCTTAGTACCTTTATGATTGCCTGCTAATGGTCAGTCCTATGGTTACTAGTATACCTGCTTAATTTGCTCATAGTATATGCCAAGTCGGGTCTCGTACAATTTATTAAATACATGAGACTCCCAATAATATGAGAATATTCCAATTGTGATATATCTTTATTTGTATTCTTGGACAAATGATGATTTATATCTACAGGTGTCCTTGTAATACAGGTATCACCCTTATCAAACTTCTTAAGAATTTTTTCAACATAATGGGATTGAGATAAGGCATATCTATCGGATGTTTTGGTGATTTTCATCCATAGTATAACATCTGCCATTCTCATATTTTTCATGTTAAATCTCTTGTTCAATATATTCTTGATAGTTTTCATTACAGTATTATAAACAAACAATGTTAGTATGTCATCAACATATAAACAAACAATGACATAACCTCTTTCAGTTTTTTTTACATTGACGCATTTATCACACTCATTTATTTTGAAACCATTTGACAAGATTACACTGTCAAATTTTTCATGTCATTATTTAAGTGCTCGTTTCAACCCGTAAAGGAATTTAACAAACTTACAGACCTTTTTTTCCTGTCCTAGAGCTACAAAGCCCTAAGGTTGTTTAATATAAATTTTTTCATTTAAGTCTCCATTTAAGAAAGCTGTTTTAACATCCATTTGATGTATTTCTAAATCAAGCAATGATGTAATATAAATCAATATTCTAATGGAAGTTATTGTAGTCACAGACGAGTAGGTATCATAGTAGTTCAATTATTCAGTTTGCTTGTATCCCTTAACTATAAGTATCAATTTGTATTTCTCAATTAATCCATCTGCTCTTATTTTTCTCTTAAATATCCATTTATATCCAAGAGGTTTATAATCAGATGAAAAATTTACTAATTTCCAAGTATGATTTTGCAAGAGAGATTCAATTTCACTATTAATTGCTTCTTTCCACAAGGGTGCATCTGGGGAGCACATTTGTCACGATCTAATTTAATATATGGCGTCTGTGACCGGCCAATGAGTCAAAACCTACCAAAGATATATTTTTTTTATTTTTCACATTCTCATTTTGAATCTTGTCAACTAAATTTTTTTTTTCAACATAAACTCATTTAATTTGTAATGAAGATAAAGTATTTATTGAAAGAAACTACTTTAAAAAAAACATTGTCAATAGATTATTTTTCAAAATGTACCCCCAAAGCAATTAATAAAGTTAACATGCAATGGTATTGAAATGTACGCCCAAGTACTTATTACAGAATTTAAAACTGTAGCATTTACAACAATTGAAACTCAACATCATTTAATACTTTTTTACTCCAGTAGCTAATTTCTCCATATAGTCAAGCATCACTTGAAATGTTTCAACATTCATTAGCATAACTAGTGAGAATTCATTGATATTTGAATTTTTAATTATTGCACAATATTAGAATAATATATATATCGAACGATTAGTCAAAATTCGGTAGAGAGCGACCCCACATTTTATACGATAGACATGATCATTCCTTATAATCACCTGGCCGTGGCCCCCATCCTTATTGCATCATCTTGCTGATACGCTTATCGTCTTCCAGCGGCCAGGATGCCGTTTAACCCATCATTCATTCATACATCATTTTCATTCGTTTTCATTTTCATCATTTGTTTTCATTCTTTAACAATGTAACATATTAGGCATCCACGTTAAATAAAAACTAGTTCAGATATTAGAAACTCACCTGATCTAGCAGAATCTTGTTTCAAAATACTCCAAATGTAGTGAACATGATAAAACTTCAATTAGATAACTTTTCAAGTTTCGATTATTTTATTTTTTATACTTTATATGTATTTTTTTATAACACATAAAATTACATGCATTCTTTTATCAAAGTCTTTTTATCTTTTTAAATAATTATTTTGCAATAAGAGTATTTTTTTTTTCAAAATTACACACACACACACACACACACACACATATATATATATATATGACTCTCATTTTTCATAATTTACAAAACCTAATTTTTATAATTATTAAACTTGTAAAAATAGTAATCTTAACCTAAAAAATTTGCTTTCTTACAAATTTAACTAAAACTTCTAAAACTTTCATAACTTTGCTATTAAATAAAAATATACAATTTTTTTATAAAGTATTTATTTTCTTTTATTAGTTTAGCACAAGATGTAAATTTTAGCTAGTATAAAATTCTAACTTATTAAATTAAAATCATAACAAAACATTTGTTTTCATTTAAAATATTTAGGCTTAGTATCTTTTGAATTTGTTTCGCATAAAAATATATATAATATTAAACTTTTTAGTTTTATCTATTTACTATATTTACTCATTTTTTCATTCTTTAAAATTTAAATTAAATAAAATAAAACATCATAAACAATTAATTAAACCAAATAGACCCCTAACGGAAGTTAATTAACACAATAGAAAGCCATTAACAGTGGTTATGCACGCTGAGCGTGCATGTGCTGACTTTCAACTTGATTTTTTGACTTAACTTTAGAACACGGGTTCAGATAATTCAGACGTCGGTTTTAATCGTCGTTCACGACTATGCGTAGGTGGTAATGAGATGAATCTAACAAAACTTATGGTGACCAGATCAGAAGTCCGAGGTGATGGCAACGAAGGTCCAAAGTTGGCCAAAAAAATTATTATTTTTTACATAAAATCATAAAATGTAAAATTTTTATTTAGGTTCGTCGAAAGAGTTTTTTGACAATCGACACCGTTCACTGACGGCATTAGGTCGTCAAAAGGTTAGATCCAAGGGTGTCGAGTTGCAGTGCGTGGTGGTAGAAACTGTGCACAACAGTAACATGAAATTTTGGCACATATGAAGGCGTGCAATTAATAGGGCTGCATGGGAGGTTTTGGGGGGGTGCCAGAGGCATCGGTGGTGGTCGTTGGTGGCCTCCGATGGTGCTGGTGGTGTCAATCTAGAACTTGTTAAAGAAAAAAAAAAAGATAATGGAGAACATAGGTTGAGAGAGGGAGAAGGAGAAACTCACCGCGAGGGGAAGAGAGAGAGAATGGTGGTGGCCGGTGATCAACGTCGGCGTTGGCAGCAATCACCGGAGACGGTGGACGGTGACGCCGGAGGTGGTTGGCAGTGTGGGGATGGGGCATCGGGGGGTGAGCGATTTGTGCGTCGGGGCTACTGCTCTTCCTTTCTTTTCTTTTTTTTTCTCCCTTTTTCTTCTACCTCTCAATTCTCTCACTGAGGCAATACCTCAATCCATACGTGGTGTATATATATATATATATATGTATACATATATATTGCTGAAGGAAATGCTCAAATAAATGGCTCCGACTAAATGTAATAGAAAGCTCAGTTTCACGTTTAAAACCCCATTTACTATCTTTTAAACCACCGGTTACACCGGTTATGTATGATATTATTATTATTAGATAAATATTATTATTATTATTATACGTAAAAAATACTAATAAAATTTCAAGTTTTCGTATTTAATTGGTAATAATCACAATCGAAAATTTAATAGCGCCATTATTATTATTATTATTATTTATTTATTTGTTTTTTTTTTTTTTTTTTGAGATACTGCATTCTCCCCATTTTTAGAAGTTTGATCCTCTAAACTTTACTCGGGCTAGGTTAGAACATGTTATACCTTACTTGAACAGTTTCGGATACTTGGCTCTCATATCGGATTCTTTTTTCCATGTCGCTTCTCCTCCCAAATGATTGCCCCACCATACCTTGACGAGCAGTATTACTTTGTTACGAAATTGTTTCTCCTATCGATTCATGATACGCATCGGTCGTTCTTCATAGGATAGATTTTAATCCAATTGCACAGGTGGTCGTGTTAGGATGTGAGATGGGTCAACAATGTATCTTCTCAACATTGACACGTGAAAGACATCGTGCACTTTAGCGAGATCAAGCGTTAAGGCCAAACGATAGGCTACTGGTCTTACTCTTTCTAGGATTTTGAAAGGGCAGATATAGCGAGGATTTAGCTTACCCTTCCGACCAAACCGAAAGATACCCTTCATTGCAGACACCTTTTGGAAAATCATGTCGCCCTCTTGAAACTCCAACTCTCATCGATGTACATCAACGTAACTCTTCTGTCAGTCTTATGCAATCTTGAGACGATCCTAAATTTGACAGATCTTCTCGGTTGTTTCTTGTACCAACTCTAGTCCTGTGAAGTGTTTTTCACCCGCTTTTGTCCAACAGACCGATGTTCTACACATTTGCCCATAGAGTGCTTTAAAAGGTGCCATCCCGATACTAGTTTGGAAACTATTATTATAAGCGAACTTGATAAGCGATACGTGATCTTCCTAACTTCCTTGAAAATTAATGCACAAACTCGAAACATATCTTCTATCATCTGAATTGTTCGCTATGACTGCCCATCTGTCTGAGAGTGAAAAGTCATGCTGATGTTTAAGCTGGTGTCCATGGCTTTCTAAAAGCTCCTCCAAAACCAAGAGATGAATCTCGAATCGCAGTCTAAAACAATTGTCACTGGAACTCTGTGTAAGTGCACAACTTTTCGAACATAGAGCTTGGCCAACTTGTCAATTGTGTACGTATTCTTCACCGGTAAGAAATGAGCTGTCTTCACGAGTCGATCAACAATTACCCATATAAAGTTGTTGCACCTTCCGTAAATGTTCCACGTGCTCGTCTTCATTTTTACCTTAGATTAGGATATCATCGATGAATACAATCATGAACTCGTCCAAGAACTCCTTAAACACTTGGTTCATAAGATCCATGAAAGATGCCAGCTCAATAGTCACTCTAAACAGTATCACCAAGAACTCATAATATTTGTACCGTGTTCGGAAAGCTATTTTCGAGATATCTTCCTTCTTTACTTTCAATTGATGATACCCGGACCGCATGTCTATCTTTGAGAATACTACGCACCTTGCCATTGGTCGAACAAGTCGTCGGTCCGGGGTAAAGGATATCTGTTTTTAATCGTGACCTTATTCAATTCCCGGTAGTCTATGCATAATCTCATCGTCCTGTCTTTCTTCTTCACAAATAACACTTGAGCTCCCCACGGCGACATATCGAGCCTAATAAAACCCTTAACTAATAATTCCTGCAACTGGACCTTTAATTCTTTCAGTTCAGCTGGGGCCATACCATATAGAGTTTTAGAGATCAGTTGAGTCCCGGGTGCAACTTCTATAAAAAAATAAATTTCTCAGTCTACGGGCATTCTCGGTAGGTCTTCAGGAAACACCTCCGAAAATTCATGGATCACAAGAATCTCTATTAATCTTGAACTCTTGGGCATTTTTTTCAGTCACACTGCAGAGATAACCTCGGCATCCTTTTGTCAGGAGTTTTCGACCTTGGGTTACAGATATAAAAGATGAGGGTGAAGAAACTCTTTGCCCCTCAAAACAAAATTCTCCACAAGGGTACGAAAATAGACACACTTCGATGTGCAATCGATAACGACATGATTGGTCGCAAGCCAATCCATTCCAAGAATCACGTCAAAATGTCCCATGCCAATAGGAATTAAATTTGCCGGCAGACTAGCATCACCAAAAGTTATCTTGCAATCTTTTTATACAGAGGAACAAGTTATTCCTCTACCCATCGGTTGAGATACCAGAAATTTATAACCAAGAGGTTCTAGTGCTCTCTCTAACCTTTAAGAAAATTTAGATGCTACGAACGATTGTGTTGAACTGGAATCAAATAGTACATAAGCAGGTGTGAAGTAAACAAACAAGTTACCTGCGACGACCTCTTCGGTGTTCTGGGTATCTCCTGGCACTAACGCGAACATTTTTTCCTATCTTTGGTTGTTATCGTTTCTTCGGGTTTTATACGGTGGCTTTCTCGTATCTCTCATTCCCTGGCTTGTGTTTCCCCTGCTACTGTTGTTTGTCGAGAGTTTTGGACAGTCCCTTCTTATATGTCCTTCAGCACCACACTGAAAGCATTTGTTGGTCGTCTTCCGGCGAACTCTCGAGTGCATCTTTTCGCACGTCGTGCAAGGAGGCCGCTAATTTTCTCCACTAGTAGTTCCTGCATTGGCCTTCTTCGAACTCTCGCCTCCTGATCCTGTAGCTTGGTGCTTCCGGTTCTCAATGAATTCAACTCATTATTCTCATGTTCTACTAGCATTGCTCGATCCACCACGCTAGCGTAGCTAGGTAATCTCAACAGGCGGATCATCTTTCTGATTTTTGGTCGTAACTCATCTTTGAAATTGTGAGCCTTCATATGTTCAGTGTGAATCAAATGCGGGGCATACTTCGCAAGATTCGTGAACTTCGCCTCATATTCAGAAACTTTCATTCTCCCTCTCTGCTTAAGTTGCTAGAACTCAGTGCACTTGGCATCACGCAGAGACTGGAGAAAATACTTCTCTCGAAAATGATCTAAGAACTGCTCCTACTCCTTTTGCGGTTCGCTCTGTTGCTTCATATTCCACTATCTCTGGGCTTCATCTCCCGGTTGATAAGTGGCCAACATCACCTTGTGAGCTTCCGTACATGGCACAATCCCAAAAATCTTTTCCATGGATGTAAACCATTCATTCACTTTAATTGGATCCAGCCCTCCTCGATAGGATAGTGGCTTCATCTTTAGAAACTCCCTCATGTTGGGCCGTCTGCATTGTTCTGGTGCATCCTTGGGTCTCGGCCCTAAGCTCTAGCTGAAGGCGAGTTGTTATCATTGTTGCCTAACTTGGGTTAGGTCAAGCATCATCTGGCGCATCTTGTTCATCTGTGCATTTACCTGTGTCATAAACTCGTCCATGTTTCCGTTCCCGATCGATCTACGTGTTTTCACTATCGTAAGATTAGGATGATATACTCGGCATTCACCTAAATTCGTTTGTTCATAATAAGAAAAGACATATTATACGGTGTAAACTAGTGTGATGACAATAATGAAAAACATTATAATGCATGCAATAATTCAAGTAGTAATGTATGTCATATAAAAAAAAACATGCAAGAAATCTATGCTTTGGGTTTAAATTGTAACCTGAATCTGATACCATTTCTATCACGATCTAGTTTAATATATGGCCTCTGTGACCAATCAGGGAGTTAAAACCCACCAAAGGCCTCGTTTCTTTACTTTTCACATTCTCATTTTGAACCTTGTCAACTGGATTTTTTATTTTATTTTTTTTCAACATAAACTCATATAACTTGGATTGAAAATGAAGTATTTATTGAAAGAAATTACTTTAAAAAAGAACATTGGCAATAGATTATTTTTCAAAAGGTACCCCAGAGTAACTAATAAAGTTAACATGCAATGATACTAAAATGTGCTTCCACGTACTTATTACAGAATTTAGTACTGTAGCATTTACAACATTAGAAATTAAATATAATTTTAAACTTTTTTATTTCAGTAGTTGATTTTTTCATATAGTCAAGCATCACCTGAAATGTTTCAATATTTATTAGCATAACTAGTGAGAATTCAATTATATCTGAATTTTTAATTATTACACAGTATTAGAATGATATATGTATATATGAAATGGTTTGCCAGAATTCGGTAGGGAGCGACTTCACATTTTATACGGTGAACATGATCATTTCTTATAACTATTTGACTGTGGCTCCCACCCTTATTGCCTCGCTTCGTTGGTACGCTTATCGTCCTCTAGCGGCCATGACGTCGTTTAACCCATTATTCATTCATACATTATTTTCATTCGTTTTTATTTTCACCATTCGTTTTTATTTTCATCATTCGTTTTCATTATTTAATAACGTAACATATTAGGCATCCACGTGAAATAAAAACTAGTTCAGATATTAGAGTCTCACCTGATCAAGCAGAATCTTGTTTCAAAATGCTCCAAATCTAGTGAACATGTTAAAACTTCAATTATACAACTTTCTATGTTTCGACTATTCTATTTTTCATACTCTTTATGTATTTTTTTATAACACATAAAATTAAATGCATTCTTTTATCAAAATCTTTTTATCTTTTAAAATAACTATTTTGCAATAAGATTTTTTTTTTCAAAATTACACACACACACACACACACACAGATATATGTATATTAACTACTCTCATTTTTTATAATTTACAAAACCTAGTTTTTATAATTATTAAACAAGTAAAAATATTAATCTTGGCTTAAAAAATATGCTTTCTTACAATTTTAACTAAAATTCTTAAAATTTTAATAACTTTGCTATTAAATAAAAATATATAATTTTTTATAAAGTATTTATTTTCTTTTATCAGCTTAGCACAAGATCTAAATTCTAGCTAACATAAAATCCTAACTTATTAAATTAAAACCAAAACAAAACATTTATTTTCATTTAAAATATTTAGGCTTAGTATCTTTAAAATTTGTTTCGCATAAAAATATATATAATATTAAACTTTTTAGTTCTATCTATTAACTATATTTATTCATTTTTTTATTCTTTTAAATTTAAATTAAATTAAATAAAACATCATAAGTAATTAATAAAACCAAACAGCCCTCTAACGGAAGCTAATTAACACAACAGAAACCCATCAACAGTGGCCATGCACGCCTAGCGTGCATGTATCGGCTTTCGACTCGATTTTTTAACTTAATTTTAAGACGCGCGTTCAGACAATCTGGACGTCGGTTTTAATCGTCGTTTGCGGTTACGCATAGGCGGTTACGAGGTGAATCTAACAAAACTTACGGTGGTTAGATTAGAGGTTCACGATGATGGCGACGAGGGTCCAAAGTTGGCCAAAAAAGAAAAAAAACTGTTTTCTTCACATAATATCATGAAATGTAAATTTTCGATCCAGGTTTGCCGAAAAAGTTTTCTGGCGATTGACACCGTTCACTAGCGGTGTTAGTTCGTCAGAAGGCTAGACCGAAGGGTGTCAAGTGGCGTTGGTAGTGGGTGGTGGCAGAAACTGTGCATAACAATAACGTGAAATTTTGGCACATCTGAAGGTGTAGAATTAACAGGGCTGCATGGGAGGTTTTCGGGGGTGTTAGAGGCACCGGTGGTGGTCACCGATGGCCTCCGATGGTGCTGGTGATGTCAGTCCAAAACTTGTCAAAGAAAAAAGAAATGATAACAAAGAACATTAGGTGAGAGGGGGAGAGGTAGAAACTCACCGCGGGGGAAGAGAGAGAAAATGGTGGTGGTCGGCGGCGGTCACCGAGGTCAACAGCGGTCACTGGTGACGGTAGATGGCATTGCCAGAGGTGGCTGACGGTGTGGGGATGGAGGGCCGGGGGTGAACGGGTTGTGTGTTGGGGTTACTTCTCTTCCTTTCTTTTTTTTTTTCTCTTCTTCTTCTAAGCCTCAATTCTCTCATTGATTCTCTCACTGAGGCAATACCCCAATCCATACGTCGTATATATATTTCTCAACGAAAGGCTCAAATAAATGGCTCAGACTAAATGTAATTGAAAGCTCCATTTCACGTTTAAAACTCCATTTACTATCTTTTAAACCACTGGTTACACCAATTATGTATAATAATAATATTATTAAATAAATATTATTATTATATATAAATAAGACTAATAAAATTCCAAGTTTTCATATTTAATTGGTAATAATCACAATCGAAAATTTAATAGCGCCATTATTATTATTATTATTTATTTATTTATTTATTTTGAAACAAGATTCTGCTAGATCATGTGAGTTTTTAATATCTGAATTAATTTTTGTTCCATGTCAATGCTTGATGTGATATACTGTTAAAGAACGGATAATTGATTTTAATGATTGAATGAAAACGAATGAGAACGATGCATGAGATAATGATCAGTTAAACGGTATCCTAACCGCTGGGGATCGTTAAGCATACCAGCGAGTTGAGATAATAAAGGTGAAGTCACGATCAGGTAGTTATAAAGATTGATCATGTCCACCGTATAAATTGTGGAGTCACTCCTTACTAAATTCTGGCTAAT